>JAWNNJ010002322.1:0-26180 GCA_035045125.1 Hypselothyrea guttata
TTCTCCTCTCTGCTAGCTTGCGCTTGCTGGCTCTCCAAGCATACCTCCTGCATTACAAGTAATGCAGCGGGTAGCCGGCTCGCCTCCTAGGCAGCGCTTACCAATTCTCCTCTCTGCTCGCCCGCTCTTGCTGGCTCTCCAAGCATACCTCCTGCATTACAAGTAATGCAGCGGGTAGCCGGCTCGCCTCCTAGGCAGCGCTTAGCCGTTCTCCTCTCTGCTCGCTCGCGCTTGCTGGCTCTCCAAGCATACCTCCTGCATTACAAGTAATGCAGCGGGTAGCCGGCTCGCCTCCTAGGCAGCGCTTACCCATTCTCCTCTATGCTCGCTCGCTCTTGCTGGCTCTCCAAGCATACCTCCTGCATTACAAGTAATGCAGCGGGTAGCCGGCTCGCCTCCTAGGCAGCGCTTAGCCGTTCTCCTCTCTGCTCGCACGCGCTTGCTGGCTCTCCAAGCATACCTCCTGCATTACAAGTAATGCAGCGGGTAGCCGGCTCGCCTCCTAGGCAGCGCTTACCCATTCTCCTCTCTGCTCGCTCGCTCTTGCTGGCTCTCCAAGCATACCTCCTGCATTACAAGTAATGCAGCGGGTAGCCAGCTCGCCTCCTAGGCAGCGCTTAGCCGTTCTCCTCTCTGCTCGCTTGCGCTTGCTGGCTCTCCACGCATACCTCCTGCATTACAAGTAATGCAGCAGGTAGCAGGCTCGCCTCCTAGGCAGCGCTTACCCATTCTCCTCTCTGCTTGCTCGCTCTTACTGGCTCTCCAAGCATACGTCCTGCATTACAAGTAATGCAGCGGGTAGCCGGCTCGCCTCCTAGGCAGCGCTTAGCCGTTCTCCTCTCTGCTCGCTCGCGCTTGCTGGCTCTCCAAGCATACCTCCTGCATTACAAGTAATGCAGCGGGTAGCCGGCTCGCCTCCTAGGCAGCGTTTAGCCGTTCTCTCTGCTCGCTCGCGCTTGCTGGCTCTCCAAGCATACCTCCTGCATTACAAGTAATGCAGCGGGTAGCCGGCTCGCCTCCTAGGCAGCGCTTACCCATTCTCCTCTCTGCTCGCTCGCTCTTGCTGGCTCTCCAAGCATACCTCCTGCATTACAAGTAATGCAGCGGGTAGCCGGCTCGCCTCCTAGGCAGCGCTTAGCCGTTCTCCTCTGCTTGCACGCGCTTGCTGGCTCTCCAAGCATACCTCCTGCATTACAAGTAATGCAGCGGGTAGCCGGCTCGCCTCCTAGGCAGCGCTTACCCATTCTCCTCTCTGCTCGCTCGCTCTTGCTGGCTCTCCAAGCATACCTCCTGCATTACAAGTAATGCAGCGGGTAGCCAGCTCGCCTCCTAGGCAGCGCTTAGCCGTTCTCCTCTCTGCTCGCTTGCGCTTGCTGGCTCTCCACGCATACCTCCTGCATTACAAGTAATGCAGCGGGTAGCAGGCTCGCCTCCTAGGCAGCGCTTACCCATTCTCCTCTCTGCTTGCTCGCTCTTACTGGCTCTCCAAGCATACGTCCTGCATTACAAGTAATGCAGCGGGTAGCCGGCTCGCCTCCTAGGCAGCGCTTACCCATTCTCCTCTCTGCTCGCTCGCTCTTGCTGGCTCTCCAAGCATACCTCCTGCATTACAAGTAATGCAGCGGGTAGCCGGCTCGCCTCCTAGGCAGCGCTTACCCGTTCTCCTCTCTGCTCGCTCGCTCTTGCTGGCTCTCCAAGCATACCTCCTGCATTACAAGTAATGCAGCGGGTAGCCGGCTCGCCTCCTAGGCAGCGCTTAGCCGTTCTCCTCTCTGCTCGCTCGCGCTTGCTGGCTCTCCAAGCATACCTCCTGCATTACAAGTAATGCAGCGGGTAGCCGGCTCGCCTTCTAGGCAGCGCTTACCCGTTCTCCTCTCTGCACGCTCGCTCTTGCTGGCTCTCCAAGCATACCTCCTGCATTACAAGTAATGCAGCGGGTAGCCGGCTCGCCTCCTAGGCAGCGCTTAGCCGTTCTCCTCTCTGCTCGCTTGCGCTTGCTGGCTCTCCAAGCATACCTCCTGCATTACAAGTAATGCAGCGGGTAGCCGGCTCGCCTCCTAGGCAGCGCTTACCCATTCTCCTCTCTGCTCACTCGCTCTTGCTGGCTCTCCAAGCATACCTCCTGCATTACAAGTAATGCAGCGGGTAGCCGGCTCGCCTCCTAGGCAGCGCTTACCCGTTCTCCTCTCTGCTCGCTCGCTCTTGCTGGCTCTCCAAGCATACCTCCTGCATTACAAGTAATGCAGCGGGTAGCCGGCTCGCCTCCTAGGCAGCGCTTAGCCGTTCTCCTCTCTGCTCGCTCGCGCTTGCTGGCTCTCCAAGCATACCTCCTGCATTACAAGTAATGCAGCGGGTAGCCGGCTCGCCTCCTAGGCAGCGCTTACCCGTTCTCCTCTCTGCTCGCTCGCTCTTGCTGGCTCTCCAAGCATACCTCCTGCATTACAAGTAATGCAGCGGGTAGCCGGCTCGCCTCCTAGGCAGCGCTTACCCGTTCTCCTCTCTGCTCGCTCGCGCTTGCTGGCTCTCCAAGCATACCTCCTGCATTACAAGTAATGCAGCGGGTAGCCGGCTCGCCTCCTAGGCAGCGCTTACCCATTCTCCTCTCTGCTCGCTCGCTCTTGCTGGCTCTCCAAGCATACCTCCTGCATTACAAGTAATGCAGCGGGTAGCCGGCTCGCCTCCTAGGCAGCGCTTACCCATTCTCCTCTCTGCTCGCTCGCTCTTGCTGGCTCTCCAAGCATACCTCCTGCATTACAAGTAATGCAGCGGGTAGCCGGCTCGCCTCCTAGGCAGCGCTTAGCCGTTCTCCTCTCTGCTCGCTTGCGCTTGCTGGCTCTCCAAGCATACCTCCTGCATTACAAGTAATGCAGCGGGTAGCCGGCTCGCCTCCTAGGCAGCGCTTACCCATTCTCCTCTCTGCTCGCTCGTTCTTGCTGGCTCTCCAAGCATACCTCCTGCATTACAAGTAATGCAGCGGGTAGCCGGCTCGCCTCCTAGGCAGCGCTTACCCATTCTCCTCTCTGCTCGCTCGCTCTTGCTGGCTCTCCAAGCATACCTCCTGCATTACAAGTAATGCAGCGGGTAGCCGGCTCGCCTCCTAGGCAGCGCTTAGCCGTTCTCCTCTCTGCTCGCTTGCGCTTGCTGGCTCTCCAAGCATACCTCCTGCATTACAAGTAATGCAGCGGGTAGCCGGCTCGCCTCCTAGGCAGCGCTTAGCCGTTCTCCTCTCTGCTCGCTTGCGCTTGCTGGCTCTCCAAGCATACCTCCTGCATTACAAGTAATGCAGCGGGTAGCCGGCTCGCCTTCTAGGCAGCGCTTACCCGTTCTCCTCTCTGCACGCTCGCTCTTGCTGGCTCTCCAAGCATACCTCCTGCATTACAAGTAATGCAGCGGGTAGCCGGCTCGCCTCCTAGGCAGCGCTTAGCCGTTCTCCTCTCTGCTCGCTTGCGCTTGCTGGCTCTCCAAGCATACCTCCTGCATTACAAGTAATGCAGCGGGTAGCCGGCTCGCCTCCTATGCAGCGCTTACCCATTCTCCTCTCTGCTCGCTCGCTCTTGCTGGCTCTCCAAGCATACCTCCTGCATTACAAGTAATGCAGCGGGTAGCCGGCTCGCCTCCTAGGCAGCGCTTACCCATTCTCCTCTCTGCTCGCTCGCTCTTGCTGGCTCTCCAAGCATACCTCCTGCATTACAAGTAATGCAGCGGGTAGCCGGCTCGCCTCCTAGGCAGCGCTTACCCATTCTCCTCTCTGCTCGCTCGCTCTTGCTGGCTCTCCAAGCATACCTCCTGCATTACAAGTAATGCAGCGGGTAGCCGGCTCGCCTCCTAGGCAGCGCTTAGCCGTTCTCCTCTCTGCTCGCTCGCGTTTGCTGGCTCTCCAAGCATACCTCCTGCATTACAAGTAATGCAGCGGGTAGCCGGCTCGCCTCCTAGGCAGCGCTTACCCATTCTCCTCTTTGCTCGCTCGCTCTTGCTGGCTCTCCAAGCATACCTCCTGCATTACAAGTAATGCAGCGGGTAGCCGGCTCGCCTCCTAGGCAGCGCTTACCCATTCTCCTCTCTGCTCGCTCGCTCTTGCTGGCTCTCCAAGCATACCTCCTGCATTACAAGTAATGCAGCGGGTAGCCGGCTCGCCTCCTAGGCAGCGCTTTGCCGTTCTCCTCTCTGCTCGCTCGCGCTTGCTGGCTCTCCAAGCATACCTCCTGTATTACAAGTAATGCAGCGGGTAGCCGGCTCGCCTTCTAGGCAGCGCTTACCCGTTCTCCTCTCTGCACGCTCGCTCTTGCTGGCTCTCCAAGCATACCTCCTGGATTACAAGTAATGCAGCGGGTAGCCGGCTCGCCTCCTATGCTATATTACGTCGCTTATATCTCGTTTGTTTATTGACCGATTTCAATGCGCTTTTCAGGATAGTTAAATATAATAGAAGAGAGTATATATACCCAATAACAACCTTTTATGTTCAATATTACGCTTGTTTTTCAAATTTTAATTTCAACTATTGTGTTGCTTATATCTCCTGTGTTTATTACCTAATTTCAATGCGCTTTTCCGGACAGTTAAATATAATAGTAGAGAGTATATATTCCGAATAACAACATTCTATGTTTAATATTACGCTTGTTATTCAACTTTTTATGTTAAAAAACACGAGGTTGTTTGGGTTTTATTAATTTTTGGGCGTCAAGGGGGCGTGGCATCAAATTTTCGAAATAAACTTGATCTGCGTAAGATAACTACCTATCTATAGCAACCAAAATGGCATCTCTAGCTTTTGTGGTTGCTGAGATCGACGCGTTCATCCAAACAGACGGACAGACAGACAGACAGACAGACAGACATGTCTATATCGACTCGGTTCTTCACCCTGATCAAGAATATATATAGTTTGTGGGGTCTGCCACGCCTCCTTCTGCCTGTTACATACATTCTGACAAAGTTATTAACCCTGTTTTTCCCATTTTTCAAATGGGCACAGGGTATAAAAACGCGGCAAAATGTGGCGTTGGAGCGCCCAGCAAAGCCAAAACATTGAGTCGTGGAAGTCGCAGGAGCTGCGTGACATCTACTTTGCTGTATATCTAAAATTTGTGACAGACACACTAATCAAACGACAACTTCGCAGTTTTCAAAGTTTGAAATATACCACTTCTGAAAAATTGGATCATGTGCAGACAATTGTGAAGGAACTCAGCGAGAACGCATTATCCCGTGTGGCCGTGTTCCTCGACATTGAGATCAGTGAAAATTCAGGAAAAGATGAAATGGCGACAAAAATAGTCGAAGCCATATCATCTCCTGATACTGAAAATCCCAATGAGTCAACAGCAACGAGCCTAAATAAGAAGTTGGAGATTCTGGAGCAAATAGAAAATTTGGACGCAGAGAAGGTGGACCTGAAGCAGCAAGTGTGCGACAAGGAGGCAAAGCTTAATGAATTCAGACGTTTACTGAATGATGCAGATCACAATGCAACATCAACTACAGCCGCAGACATTACCGAATGGAGCAATATGATACACCTGCTGGAAACGGAATTGGAGCTACTTCAAGCGAAGGATGAGGCATTAGTGAGCAAGAAAAATGTTCTAAAAGCTAGATCTACATTAGCAGAATTATCTTCTCACTCGTCTAACCATTCCAATCACTCCACAATCAGCAACTACAAACGACAGCAAACATCTCAGTGGGTACAGGCTCAACGAAATCCACATCAACACACTGAGAGGCAAGATGTTCAGGATGCAAACAACGCACCGAGAGTTATGGCCCAAATGTTAGCCAGACAAAGCTTTAACGGTAAGCACTTGGAGTGCGATGGGTCTTCTGCTTTAAACTGGAGGCACTTCATCAACGATTTCGAGGCAACAAATCACCAGTGCGGATTTACCAATGAAGAAAATGTCCAGCGACTATCACGGGCGCTAAAAGGCTCAGCCAGAGAAAAAGTTTCACTACTACTGATCTCAGCTAAAGAACCCGACAAAATAATTTCAATTTTAAAAAAAAGCATACGGTGGCCCAGAAAACATTGCGTTGGAGCTTATGGCAAAAGCGTGCAAAATCAAAAACGTAAAGCAGCTCTCTGATTTTGAAGGTTTTAACTACGATGTACAAAATATTGCATCTGCATTGGAATATACCCAAAATATGTTAATAGATACTCAATGATTGCTAGCTATGGTTATTGGCAAATTGTCCGAGAATTATCTGCGAGAATGGGGCACATATCTAAGAGATGAAAATGTGCGCGCATCAGGTTGTACATTCAACATACTGGCGGAGTGGTCACAAATGCAGGCGGATTTGATACGAGACGTTTCGTTCTTTAAAAAGATAACCGAAATCAACAGTCAACCAATATCAATCATAGGCCCAGGTGATCGTCAGGAAGAAGATGCAGCTCACTCGAGATTTAAACCAAAAGTAACATGCTTAATCTGCAATGAGGAAAAACACGCATTAAATAAGTGCAACATATTCTTAAAGGCCGATGTTAAAAAACGCTGGGACCTGGCAAACCATCACAAAGCTTGTTACTGCTGCTTGAAATATCACAAAGCTCCATGTAAAGAAAGACAACTTTGCAAAGTGGACAAATGTGAGAAATTTCACCATAGCTTGCTCCACAAAGCTGCCATACCGCCAGCTCCAGCATCAACAAACTCAAACTTCACTGGATGCGTCGCAGAAACCAGCATGAAATCCCTGCTTAAGATGATACCAATAACGGTTCAAGGCAAAAGAGGTTCAAAGCAAGTTGTGGCATTTCTGGATGAAGGCAGAACTTCTACACTCATGGACATGAAGCTAGCAAGAGAGTTAGGAATACAAGGTGAGGTTAAACCATTCTGCTTTAACTAGACCAATGATGTGTTTCGATATGAGGAAAAGGCTGAATCAACAAGTATCACACTATGTGGTAAAAATGGATCTATACATAAACTTGACGATGTCTGGCTTATAAAAGATCTGAATCTTCCCTCTCAGCAAATCGATTACGACAAAATAGGCCAGATTGTGCCTAAAAATCTCGTAAACACACAGACGCTGCAAAACAACCAACCAATGCTCCTAATTGGTCAACGGCATGCGGATCTGATTGCTACACGGGCCATTATCGATGGAGATACAAACCGGCCAATGTTATCAAAAACGAAACTGGGTTGGGTGGTCCATGGACCAATCCAATCGGAATCAAGATCGACCAATTTCACTTGCTGTGTTGTTAACGAAACTAAGTTAGATTTGCTGATCACGCAACAGTTTGGCTTAGAAAATTTTGGTGTTTGTGCAGCAACAACAAACAAAACCATAGCAGCAAATGATCAATTGGCACTACAGAAAGCAGAGGAATCAATTCAGGAAAAGGACAATCGATATGCTATTGGGCTACCGTGGAAACGCAACGATGTTAAACTACCGGATAGCAAACCTATGGCTATACAACGTCTTAAATGTCTGGAAAGAAAATTACAACGAAAGAAAGACATGGCGCAAGCTTACCAGAGTGAAATTCAAAAGTTGTTAGAAAAAGGTTACGCTAGCCGACTGACAAATATGGATATTCTAAAATCGCCAAAACTGTTGTTTCTTCCCCATTTTTCTGTAGTAAATCCGAACAAACGTGGAAAAGTGAGGCTAGTTTTCGATGGCGCTGCCGAGTGTAACGGCACTTCACTGAATAAAAATCTACTAACTGGTCCAGATTGGTCAACCTCTATTATTGGCGCTCTGATTAGATTTCGAAAACATGCAATAGCAGTAGTTGCAGACATTCGAGAAATGTTTAATCAAGTCCAAATCAGCGAAGATGACACAGCAGCACAGTGTTTTCTGTGGAGAAATCTAGACTAAAGTAAAGAACCGTCCATATACCAGATGACAGCCATGCTTTTTGGAACTACGTGTTCACCATTTCTGGCGCAGTTCGTTAAAAATTACAATGCGAAAAAATATAGAGATGAACATCTAATTGCGGTTAAAGCTATTCTGGAAAACCATTATGTCGACGATTACTTGGACTCCAAACCAAATGCTGAAGAGATGATCAACATCATCAACGAGGTCCGACAAATACATTCGAAAGCTGGTCAGTTCATATCAAACAGTTACGAGGTAATGCAAGCCATTCCCGAAAATCTCAGAGGCAAAAACAACGTCGCTATGATTGGGAACAAGGAGGATATGCAGCAAAAAATTCTCGGAATGTTGTGGGACGCTCACAATGACTTCTTCACCTTTTGAACGGCAACGATGCACAAATTATCCAAGGATCTACTAAGTGGCACTACAACACCAACTAAAAGGGAAGTATTATCTGCTGTACATTCTCTTTATGATCCACTTGGCCTGATTACCCCAATTTCTATTAAAGGGCGAATCCTTATGCGATACATATGGGAGTCTGGAGTTGGCTGGGATGACAAGATCAAAGAAGAAGCGCAAGACAAGTGGCGAAACTGGCTAAAAGCGTTAAAATCTGTTGAAGGCACGCAAATACAAAGATGTTACAGCGGCAGCTTAACCAATGCAGAGCGTATAGAGCTGCATGTCTTCAACGACGCCAGTAGCAAAGCGTATTCGTCAGCTGCGTACCTCAGGTGTTGCTATCTGGAAGATCAAAATTGGAAGTATGATTTCGCACTAATAGCTTCAAAGGCCAGGGTGTCACCCTTGAAACAAGCCACTATTTCAAAGCTAGAAACGTTGGCCGCCGTTCTTGGCTGTCGTTTAGCGGCAATGGTAAAAGAGGAGCTACAGGTTGAAATACATCAGCGCTATTTCTGGACAGACTCGCGTACAGTTCTCGCATGGATTAAAAGCGACAAAAAAATGGAAGTATTCGTCGCTAATCGAATTGGAGAAATATGCGAAAAGTCATCTAGATCAGAGTGGCACTGGCTGTCAACTAACTCAAATATTGCGGATGTCATTACACGAGACAAAATTCCCACACAAAAGTTACAAAACTGGCTCACCGGCCTGGATTTTCTGAAGTCAGCAGAATCTACTTGGCAAACCGAGCAAACAACGGCGCAACACGACGTCCAAACAGATATCGTAATGATGATACAACAAACTGAACATCCGTTAAAAATACTGCTAGGACGGATTTCTACCTACAACAAATTAATTCGCAGTACGGCCTGGGTTAAGAGATACATACACAACATTTCTATCCGTGAAGGCAACAATCAAAAGAGCGGCTGCTTACAGGTAGACGAAATCGAGTGGGCCGAAGCACTATGGTTCAAAATAGTCCAGCAAGAGTCATTTCCGGGTGATATCAAGAAGTTACAAACTGGAAAACCATCTTCAAATTTACGTCTAACCAAATATTCTGTATATTTAGATTCCAACGATATAATGCGAGTGGATGGCAGAATTGAACGTGCAAAATCTTTGTCAGCACACACCAAAAGGCCAATTATTTTGGATGGTAAACATGCTTTTACGCAAATACTGATCAAAAAGATGCATAAAGAGGCGCAGCACGTAGGAACTCAGGTGGTGGTGCATCGATTCAAACAACATTACTGGATGCCGAAGTTGAATCGAAACATAAAAGCCGTCATCAATGCTTGTGTTTGGTGTAAACGCAAAAAAGCAAGCCCAGTAACACCGAAAATGGGACTACTCCCTGAAGAGCGGTTACTGACGCAGGAAAAACCGTTCACAGCGACTGGCATGGACTACTTTGGTCCGTTCTATGTGAAAGCTGTCAGCGGAACCAGAAATACTAAAACTCTAAATAAGCGCTATGGAGTAATATTCACATGCTTAACTACGCGAGCTATTAATGTGGAAATAGCATACTCTTTAGACACAGGAGCTTGTATTTTAGCGATTCGAAGGATGATGGCACGGCGTGGTCCTGTCAAGATCATCTGGTCCGACAACGGAACGAATTTTCGAGGAGCAGCAAGAGAGCTACAGGAAGCATTGGAAGAGTTAGATGAACAATACATCGAAACGCATTTGGCAAGTAGGAAAATAACTTGGAATTTTATACCAGCCAATGCTCCGAACTTTGGCGGATGTTGGGAGCGACTAGTCGGCTGTTTTAAGAGGGCAATTGAAGCAGTTCTATCAGTAAACGCAAATCCCACGGATGAAACACTCAAAACCGTATTTATGGAAGCTGAATATCTAGTCAACAGTCGGCCTTATATAATGGAATCCGATGATCCTGATGACAGTATCAGCCTATGCCCAAACGACATTTGTATTCCACAAAGCAGCGCAATTTATAGTCCTGGCAAGTTTGTTGACATCCCTATACACAAGCGCATGTGGAGAGTATCACAATATTTAATTGATGCATTTTGGAAACGCTTTATTAAGGAATATTTGCCGACTTCAATTCATCGATCTAAATGGCAACAAAATGTTGAGAATTTCAAAGTTGGCGAAATTGTGGTTCTGAAGGATAATACACCGCGTGGCGAATGGCCACTGGGTTGCATAACAAACGTATACCCTGGCAAAGATGGAATTGTACGTGTGGTCGACTTGCAAACCGGTAAAAACATATACCGTCGTCCAGCAAATCGCTTATGCAGAATCGGAGTCCAGAGCTACGGCACTAAGGATCGTGCTGAGATACGGAGTCAGCACTAGGGGCCGCTATATGTCGTAGCAAAATAATCGCACGTTAGGGTGATGTCACAGTGAGAGCGAGAAGCGAAGCAAAGCGAGAGGCGATAAACCAGTGCTACCTCTTTCGTATGAAATCGCTCGAAAGGTGTCACAGTGAGAGCGAAGCGAGTTGCGAGTCAACGCGAGAGAGCGATTTCGAAACTGCTTTATCGCTCAACGCACTAGGAGCGTGCGTTTTGAGAGAGCATTGTTGCGTACTGTGCGCACTAATTGCCGTTTATTTTCAAATCAGCTCAGAAATTATTATGCAGAATGGAAATACATAAAATATCTTATGATTTTTTAATTGATTATACTTCCTAGACCGATCCTAAATCCATAAATACCATGATATATTAATCAATAATATATACAATAATATATATGAAATTAACATATTAAAAACTAACCGCAATGCTATTATTAATTAAAATAAATTAATTAAAATGTTCTGGGGGATTTCGTAAGGCATGATATAAATTATTAAATGCTCCTTTTTCACTCCTATTGCAGTTAAGCGGCTTAAAGTTAGTCGTTGTCCGAATTCATCACGTTCACTTCAATATTTAAAAAGACCGCGCCGCTTCTCGCATCGCTCTCACTGTGTCATACTCTCGCTTCGCTCGCTTGTTGTTTGGTCTCGCTGCTCGCTTCGCTTCGCTTCTCGCTCTCACTGTGACATCACCCTTAAAGTCGTGTGTAGTAAATTAATCGCACGTTGAAGTCGTGCATATTGTAATCGATAGATCGTACAACTGAATTGTACACGATAGGTTATCGAGTTGGTTTTTGATGGCGATGCCCACCTCTTGCTTGCGCGCCGGCATTGTGAAATGACAAGAATTGAAGAAAAAGAAATATCGCATTGTTTAAATTTAAAAGCAAAATAAAATTTTAATTATTATTATTATTTGAATTCGAGCGCCTCATTTTGTAATTTACAGCGCTTAAAGTTTTCAAGCGCAGTGTATCTCCATACAAGGCGGAGCGACGTATTCTCTTCTCACGCTAAGTGTATTGTAGATAGGATGATGAAATTTTAATACACGATAGATTATTAACCAACATTACTGCATCATTAACTCAAAAATCAAGTTTTATGAGTTATGACACTCAACTTGTAAATGAGCGATATATACTTTTTGAGGTTTGCCACGCCTTCTTCTGGGTTTTACACACATTTTCCACATGCACTAAATTAATATACTTTTTTTTTGTATTTTACCAAAGTACAATACAAGGTTTAAAATATAATTATTAAAAAAAAAAACCAAACCAAAAAAACCAGAATCTCCGCAAACAGCGAATTTATCAACACTGATTTAACTCTTCCGTAATATTGAACCGTTGCTGACAAAGATTGCCGACGATCTGTGCTCTCTTGCTGAATATTCTTAGCTACATTTTGTTTTACATAATTCAACCATACTTACTCTATTTGTTGTACTCTCATATTCAGTGGCATTCTACTGAACGTTTTTCTTCTCTTGGGAGCATGCATCTGTCAGTTTTCGAATTTTGTTTGGTATTTTGCTTCCGCTATGGCGGCAAGGCTCGTCCGTGTCCACAATTTTATATAATAATAGTTCCAAACAAATAGTAAATAACACTGCACACTGGTCGAAATGATCGATTTTTTTGCATAAAATCGAAATATTGATGGATAAGAATGTTAATGTGACTTATATTTTCTCAAAGTATATTATCCAACTACACAAAATCCATAACTTTAAGTTCAATATTTACCACAGTGATTTTGTACGAGTGCCGCAAAGTTCAACAATCGATCAGCCAATTGCTTGCAGCAAATAAGCGCGAAACCGACGCCCAACTTTGATGTACTACTGGAAGTTCACTTGTGCACTAATAAATAAATAAAAATGTGAAGAGTATTGCGAAAAGTATGTAAAATATAAAAAAACAAATTATGTTAAACGGATGTGCTTCCTGTTTTTTCTGTGAATTATTTTTTTTTGTGTATTAAAATAGAAAAATGTTAACAAAAATGTTCGTCTTCTATGGATCATAACTAACAGGGAACTCCTTGGAACTAGCAAGTTAATATGGGAAAATGTTTATGTTTATAATTAGTTTATAACACAAAAGAAATTTGTTGCCCCAATCATACCCGTTTTTTTTATTATCTAATTAAAGACAACGATATTTTGTATGTACGCCATACAAATTTCAGAATTTTTTAGTTGCATACTTTAAGGTGCACATATAATAATATAATTGACTTGCTGTTTGTCGAATAAAATAACAAGGTGATGTTTTTCTACCGATTTAAACGAATCGTACCATTTTGAAAAGAAGATTGTTTAAACTTTCTACAAAAAATAATACCAAGTACTTCAACAATTTTTTTGACCGTCACACTCTTATCTCAATAAAAATTACTCATTTACAAAATATTCTTACATGGGCGGTGCACGTGGGCGTGGTCCGATTCACCTGAAATTTTTTCCATTTATTCTATTTGTGAATACAAGCGTTTGTACTAGATTTCAGCTTTATAGCTTTATTATTTTATTTTATTCAAAATAATTGGCCATTTCGACCAGTGTGCACTGGTCGACAAATTTTAATGAAGGTGCGGCCCAGTAAGGTTTGATACCCGATTCTAAACCACGACACAAGTTTAATTAACTGTTTGTTCCCTAGATATAGGGGGATATACCTTTTTTTGATGGTGGATAAATATAGACATACTGTAAAAACTGAATCATAAATGCGATTAACGTTATTTATAATTTAAATTAAAGATTTGTTGTTCCTACATATTCCTAATAAATTGTAATTTGTTGAAACGCATACATAGTTTCCTCCGTACAGGTTATAACCCAACTTGAAATAAAATTTTTTGTTTCTCAAAAAATTTGGATGGGGTAGATCAGTCGGACGGAAGGCTACAGTCAGACATAACCGAGTGTAGAAGACCCTTTGCCTTATTTATAAACTTGTTTATAAGCTTTAATTTTAAAAAGGTTTTTGATTTGTCGAGCAGTGTAATTGACAATTACAAATAACAGGTGAACACAAAGTGTGTTTTATACAAATATTCACTCCATCCTACAGTTATGTTTACATACAATGCTCATAAGCAATTTCTGCTGTCAGTGCACTATGGGTAAAATACCAGATTTTGTGGCAATACCCATTGTACTAGAGCTGGGCTTCGATTCGACCTAATTGATTTTTTTGGAGTTTAAGTTGATGTTTTTTTTTGGGAATTTATTTTTTTGTACCATGAATTCATTGGTTGTATTCACCAGGTTACAGCTCCATGGATCAAACACCCGATAATGATAAAAAAAATTTTTTTTTTTTTTAGACCATGTGATTTTATATACCTCCCCATCTTTCCGCAAAACTCGCAAAACACCGCACCTACCTCATGGATCTCGAACCCTTAAAGCACGATTATATCCACAATATTAAAGCTACCAACTTGTTATTGGGCGTGTCCGTAGCCTATGGCAATCTCCATAGATGCTGTAAATTTCATTACGATCGGAAGAAACAGCGGCACTAAACAGTAGGGGGCTGGTATACCACTCTTACACGCGTAGCTTTGTGTAAGTGCCTCTGATTGTGTTTGTAATACTCAAAGTAAAGGGTCTCCTACTGTCGGTTACGTCCGACTATAGCCTTCCATCCGACTGATCTGCCCCGTCCATATTTATTTATTTATATACAGTAGAATCCGGTTATAGCGACATTCAAGGGACCGACGATTTTACGTCGTTATATCCGGAAGACGCACTATCCGAAAGGAGCAAAAAAAAATTATTTTTTAATTTAATGGATGCCATGTTCGTAATAGGTTTTAAAATAAAACAAATTAATTTTTTAATCAAAACAAAAAATTTAATACAGTAGAATCCGGTTATAGCGACTTTCAAGGGACCGACGATTTTACGTCGTTATATCCGGAAGACAAAATCCATGATTTTGTTTCTTTTTCGTATTGAAAAAACACAAAATCCATGACTTTGTTTGCTTCTTTTAGCATTGTTAAAGAAATCAAATTTTCCTCTTTAAAGTTTTTTTTTTTGTTCGGCACGTCGCAATATCCGGTTGAATTGTGAAAAATCTCGTCGGTATAAGCGGTTTGACGCTAAAAGCGGAGACGTTCTAAGCGGAGGCCCTTTCATATAAGTTTGTATGGGGACCAACCAAGCCATCGAGTTTTCGTCGCAATAACCGGACGGACGCTATAAGCGGCGTCGTTATAACCGGATTCTACTGTATATTTATTTTTATACCCTGTACCCATTGAAAAATGGGAAATACAGGGTTATGAACTTAGTCTGAATGTATGTAACAGGCAGAAGGAGGCGTGGTAGACCCCACAAAGTATATATATTCTTGATCAGGAGGACGAGCCGAGTTGATTTAGCCCTGTCTGTCTGTCTGTCCGTCTGTCCGTCTGTATGAACGCGTCGATCTCAGCAACTATAAGAGCTAGAGCAGCCGTTTTGGTCATTTTTTAAAGGTGTATACAATACGCAGAATAAGTTTATTTTAATTTTTGGATGCGATGCCCCTACCGACAATAATGGCCATAAATATAATACATTGACAAATTTAAGACATATTAATCTATCTCAATAAACTCTTTCTTCTACGAACTGTGGAGATGATTAATATCTACCAATTTTGCAAATTTCAATTATATCCGGTCCATTATTAAAAGAATTAGGATTAATGAAAGATATTTGTTTTTTTTTTGTTTTTTTTATACCCTGTACCCATTGAAAAATGGGAAATACAGGGTTATTAACTTTGTCAGAATGTATGTAACAGGCAGAAGGAGGCGTGGTAGACCCCACAAAGTATATATATTCTTGATCAGGAGGACGAGCTGAGTCGATTTAGCGATGTCCGTCTGTCCGTCTGTATGAACGCGTCGATCTCAGCAACTATAAGAGCTAGAGCAGCCGTTTTGGTCATTTTTGAAAGATGTATACCATACGCAGAACAAGTTTATTTCAATTTTTGGATGCCACGCCCCTAACGCGAGCAATAGCCATAAATATAATACATTGACCAATTTAAGACATAAATTTATCTAACTAAATTCTTTCTTTTACGAACTGTTGAGATGATTAATAATTAACACATCTACAAATTTCATCTTAAAATTTCAAATTAAATCGGTCCATTGTTAAAAGAATTATAATTAATTGAAGATCTTTATTTTTTTTATTTTAACATAAATTTTGATGTATGTGTAAGTAGTAGTAGGCTATGCTACATCCCACTGGACCAAAAGCTCGGAAACGATATCGCCTACGAGATTTAGGCGAAACATTGGCGAACAACGAGTATCGCCGGCGCTCTCGCAAACGATTGTCAAACGAATTACCCGTCGGTCAGTTTGTGGCAGAGAAAGTTTCGTTTACGAACCTTCGTTTTCGAGCTCGTTTGCGAACCTTTTGCGATATCTTTTGCGATTCGCTGGCGAATCGTTTGCGAGCCTATTTCGATATCTTTTGCGACTTGTTTGCGAACCTTTTGCGATACTTTTTTTTATTAAATAAAATACAATTTTAATTGCATACCAAATTTTATTTTATTTCCTCAAATTTTTATTGCACATATACATAACATAACATTATAACACATTTTATTTGCGACTTCGTAGTTTAACAGTTTTCGTTTGGAGCTGCGAATAAAAATGGAAATAAATAAAAGCGCAATTAAAACAATAAAATTATTGAATTATAGTTATTGTTTTTAATAAAAATGATCACATTTTTATATTGCACAAACAATAGCACAATTGAATAATTATAAATTTATTAAATACTTACCATCAAACTTTTTCCTTATTTCACCACAAATTTTATGCGCGTCTGTCGCGATTAACAAGCCGAAAACGCAAATGAAAAGAGAATGCGAAAAATTCACAACAACGACGCGACCAGCGAGACGTACTGAGAGCCTCTCAGTGAGAGAGAACGACAGAGACAGAGAAGGAACGATTGCGCGTCGCTGAGTGCGAACGAAACGAAAAACGTCGCAAAGAAGAGAACACGAGAGAAAGCGAATAATTCGTAGAAACGAGAACAAAATACGAACACGTTTGCGAGTTCGTTTACGACAGTTTTTGGCGAACCTTCGCCGCCTGGTCCAGTGGGATATAACAATATACCGATATACCATTTACACTACACTATATACTAGAGACCTGCATGAATGCATTTAAAAGGCAAAATGAATCATTCTATTTAAAACTAAGTACACTTATTTTACTGTACAGCTTTTTAGACCCTGTACTTTAAAAAAGTAAAAGGGTCTATTAATTTAGTGCAAATGACAGATGTATGTAACACCCAGAAGGAAGCGTGGTAGACCCCACAAAGTATATATATTCTGACTCAGGACGACGAGCTGAGTTGATTTAGCCATGTCCGTCCGTGAGTCTGTCCGTCTGTCCGTCAGTCCGTATGAACGCTGAGAATTCCTAAACTATAAAAGCTAGAGAAGCCGTTTCGTAAGGTGTATACCACACGCAGATCAAGTTTATTTCGAATCTTGGATGCCACTCCCCGCATACAACGAATGAAATAAAATACATTCATCAATTTAAGACAAACTGAGCTATTTACATAAATTTATAGATAAGGCTTTGTTCAAATTTTGGATGCCACTCCCCCTTTATGCCTTAATCAATAAAAACCGAATAACAAGCGTAATATTGAACATAGAATGTTGTTATTTGGAATATATACTTTATTTCATCCTGAAAAGCGCATTGAAATCGGTTGTAAAACACAAGAGTTATTAGCGAAACAATATTGCAAGCGGCAACTCTCTCGCCCTCTAGCAGCGCGGCCGTTAAAGCTGGCATTTATAAAAAATTGGACAGGGCAGATCAGTCGGACGGACCCGAATGTAGAATGCCCTGTGCCTATATTTAGACCCTGTACTTTAAAATAGTCAAAGGGTCTATTAATTTAGTGCAAATGACAGCTGTGTGTAACAGGCAGAAGGAAGCGTGGTAGACCCAATAAAGTATATATAGTCTGACTCAGGACGACGAGGTGAGTTGATATAACCATATCCGTCTGTCCGTCTGTCTGTATGATTACCTAGATCTCAGCAACTAAACGAGATAGAGACACCATTTCTTGACATGCAGGTTCTCTATTATCGTAAGCAGCACAAGTTTGTTTCAGATTTTTGATATCTCGCCTCCTTCATCCGCAAATCATCAAAAATCTACACCTATCTCAAAAATCTCGAAAACGATAAGCGCCACAGCAGCCACAATAATTGCGCTACTGACTTGTAAATTGGCATGTACGTAGTCTATGGCATTCTCCACCGTTGCTATAAATTTATTTATGATTTGAATCAGAATTAGTGAAGATTAGCAAGAGACAATTTTTTTCAAAATGCATATATGTATGTGCCACTCCGTACAGAATTATCCGTCGATGTTGTGAATTTTTTTTATTTATTTATTTATTGTCAACTAATGTCAGTCGACACGGAGAATTCAAAATACAAATTAAATTAAATGAAATTAAAGGTGTGGAATTAAATAACACACTTTGTATAGTTTACTTCAATATCTTATTTAATTCAACTTTCTTAAATCTATTGCGTATAAATTGTGTGCGTCTGTGCGCGTCGGTTGCTAGCGTTGAAGTGTGTACACATATATGTTGCAGTTCGTGAACTGTGATTCGGTTCCGATTATTTATCGGAATCACGATGTGCGTTATCGATGTGTGCTATCGTGACCGCCACATCTACTCCCCCTCTGATGCTTCTGCTAGGTAGTGAAATTTGCGTATTTGCTAGTCGGGTGGGTTTGTCGCCCGCAGCGTGTTGTGTTTGCCGTCAATGAGCCTTGTTTGCTCGGCGGCACGTAGCTAGCAGAAGGGTCTATGAAAGCAGCTTTCAGGCGATCGATAGTGACGGCCGAACGTTTCCCAGCTACGTCGATGGTGAAGGTTTTCTCGTTTCGATCAAGGACAAGGAAGGGTCCGTCATACGGTGTTTTGAACGGGGCCTTGACTGTGTCATCTCGGAGGAACACGTGGGAACAAGTATTTAGGTCCTTTTGGATGAATACTTTTCCAATTGAGTGATGAGCGGTATTCACAGGTTTTAACTGTGCCATGGTCGAGCGTAGCTTACAAATGAATTCGCTTTCGGTATAGTTGTCGGAGGGTTTATCAAAAAATTCGCCAGGCAGCCTTAGGGTAGTTCCATAGACTATCTCGGCTGGAGAGGTATTGAGATCTTCCTTGACTGTTGTTCAGAGGCCAAGTAACACCACTGGGAGGCTATCTGTCCAGTTGGAGTCGGTGTGACATTTGATTGCGCTCTTGAGTGTTCTATGCATTCTCTCTACTAATCCGTTGGCTTGTGGATGGTAGGCTGTTGTACGAAGATGCTTGGATCCGGTTAAATTTGTGAGCTCCTTGAAAAGTTTAGACTCAAATTGTCTGCCTTGGTCGGTAGTAATGTAGCGAGGCATCCCGAAATGTACGATCCAGCCGTTGAGTAGTGCCTTTGCGATGGTCTCGGCGGTAATGTCTGCTATAGGAATTGCAGCAGGCCACCTAGTAAACCGGTCTATACACGTAAGGCAGTATTTGTAGTTGCGGGAGATGGGCAGCGGACCTATGATGTCGACATTTATGTGTTCGAAGCGTTTGTCGGGTAAATTAAATTTTTGCAATGCAGACCTGTTGTGCCGTCCAATTTTTGATCGCTGGCAGTTGGTGCAGTTGCTAGTCCAGCGTGCGATATCCCTCTTCATGTCTTTCCACACAAAACGTTCAGCGATGAGTTTGACCGTTGCGCGCTTGCCTGGATGCGAGAGGTTATGCATGGAGTTGAAGAGTTGCCTACGAAAATTATGCGTGATGTACGGACGGATACGGTTTTCCGAAGTGTCGCAGTACAAAAATGCGTTGGAGTTGTCGAGCTTGATTTGCCTGAGCCTCAGACTGGCGTTTTGGAGCTGCTGCTTAAGCTCCATATCCACTTGTTGGTCTTCGGCGAGCTTTTGGAAGTCGATTTGGTCCCCGTTAAAAATAGCTTCCACTCTTGAGAGCACGTCTGCCACAGTATTGAGCGGTTTGTGCTCGGTCAAAATGGTGCAGTTGCGGCCTTCGATCATGTGGGCGAAATGCTTTACGGCTAGGAAGATTGCCAAGAGCTCCCGATCGTACGTGCTGTGCTTTTTTTGAACCTCGTTCATGCGTTTGGAGAAGAACCCAAGTGGCCGAAGATATCCGTTCTTTAGCTCGTTTAATGCTGCTCCCACGCAGAAATTGCTGGCATCTACGTGCAGCACGAGCTTAGCATTGGCGGATGGATGAGCTAACATTGTAGCGTTTGTTAGGTCCATCTTGCACTGCTCAAACATCTGAGAGGCCTCTTCAGTCCAATTGATCGGCGTTTTGTCCTTCTTGCGGTTGCCGTTGATGAGCTTTTGCAACGTGCCTTGCTTGTACGCGGCATTTGGTAAGCATCGTCTGTACACGTTCAGCATTGCTAAAAAGCTCTTGAGTTCGTGCGCCACCTTTGGTTTCTGGAAGTCTGTGATGGCCTGCAGTCGCTCCTTTTTTGGGACGATGCCTTCCTTTGAGACGTGGTATCCGAGGAAGTCGATATGTTGTTGGCCAAAAATGCACTTTGATGCGTTGATATGTAGGCCATTCTCGCGCAGTCGGTTAGACGTTTGTTACATGCTGATTGTGCTGCTCTGCACTTTCTGACGCTATGCAGATGTCATCAATGTAGACCACTACGTAATCCATGTCGCGGAATATCTGGTCCATGAATCTCTGGAAGGTTTATCCCGCGTTGCATAGCCCAAAGAATTGTTGAGAATATCGATTTGCCATTGAGTTTGTAGGAGAAGTCGTGAATGTGTGGTAGTGGGATAGATAATCGCGCTTTGTGATTTCGTTCAAACGCCGATAGTCGCCACAAGGACGTCATTCGTTCTTGTTCTTCTTAGGAGCCATATGTAAAGGGCTGGCCCACTGGCTGCTACTAGGACTACAAATGCCTTGCTTAAGCATGTAATCGAATTCTCGCTTAGCTATTGCTAATTTCTCCGGGTTTAATCTCCGTGCTTTGGCGACCACTGGTTGGCCTTTTGTGAAGATGTAGTGTTGCACCCGTGTCTTGATGTTTCGTGCGTTGTAGCTGCACGGTTTGACCAAATCGCTGTATTCGCGTAGAAGTGCTTTGTAGCAGTCGTTGTTTAGAGGTGAAACGATGTGGAGCTTTTCGAACTCCGCGCTACAAATTGATCCTCTGGCAAACCGTTTGGTAGAGTTGTCGATGAGGAGCTTCCTACGGAGGTCGTGAGCATGTAGGAAGTCGGCTCCAATGATTGGCTTGGAGACGTCAGCGATGATGAATTGCCAGTTCATGTTTCTGCGGAAGCCGAAGTTAACTGATGCAATCTTGGTGCCAAACGTCTTGATAGGGGTGCCATTTGCAGCGTAAAGTTTGCTGGTAGTTTGCGTAGCGCGACCTGTGGGGGGTAAAATAGAAAAGTCAGCGCCTGTATCGATCAAATATCTAAGTTTTGTGGTTTGGTCGGTTACGAATAACCGGCGGCTCTGGTACGATCCCACTTCGTCGGCCGCTGTTGCCAAAGTGGGCTTTAGTTTTTTGCGTGGACCTTCGAGAATTCGCAAGGCTCAGTACACTTTTTTGCCTTGGCTCCAAATCTACCATGATAGTAGCAAAATGGCGAATGCGATGTAGATTTGGTAGCGTTGTCTGAGCGCTCTTTTTTTGACGCCAAGGCTCTCAGCTGTTTTATTTCCTTGCGCAGGGCGTCGATTTCTGCCTCCATCACGCTGCCGTCCGTCTGCGCCGCTGATATTGTGGGTCTGTTTTGCGCCTCCATCACTTTGTCTGCATGTAAGGCCAGCTTGTTTGAATCACCCTCGACGATAGCTACGATTGCGCGAACGTTGTCTGGCAGTCTTTCCATCCAGAGTGATTTGATGATCTGGTCAGCGATGGCATTGCCCGCTAGCGCTTTCATCCGTTTGAGCAGCTGCGATGGCTTGAGGTCACCTAGCTGGATTTCATGTACCAGCTTGTACAGTTTGCGCTCGTCGGAATCCGTGTACTACTTTATCAGGGATGCTTTTATTGCCTCATATTTGTTGACCGCGGGAGGGTCGCGCATGATGTCGGCGATATGGACAAGGTATTGTGGTTCGAGCGAGGCGATAACGTGGTGATATTTTGTAGCATCAGTTGTTATGCCCGCTATGGCGAACTGAGACTCCACTTGTATGAAGTACAAATCCAGTTGTTCCTTGCAGAATGCTGGTGGTTTTACGCCTACGCGGAATACTTCATGGGCCTGCACAGGAATTGTTGTATTTCGCTGCTGCGTAGGGCTGGCGCCACTAGGACTGGCGCCTTCGTCTGTAGGCGTGGACATTGTTGTGCAATTCGATATTTCACAATTGTTAGGCTGAGTGCGCGTGATTGCGTCAGCCACTTTTAGCAATTGCTTTTTATGCGAATTGTGTGTTCAAATCAAACGTTGGGGTCACCAGTGTGGAATTAAATAACACACTTTGTATAGTTTACTTCAATATCTTATTTAATTTAACTTTCTTAAATCTATTGCGTATAAATTGTGTACGTCTGTGCGCGTCGGTTGCTAGCGTTGAAGTGTATACACATATATGTTGCAGTTCGTGAACTGTGATTCGGTTCCGATTATTTATCGGGATCACGCATAGAGTAACTACTCCAAGAGCCGCAGTGTCCGCCCCTTTTTATCGATAGCAAAAGTTTTACAACCCAGATTGGCTCATTCTGCTAAATAACAGACGGCTGGTCTGTTAAATAACAGGCCCGCTTCATAACAATGTTATCTTAACAGACATGCTCGTTTGTTTTGATTTTCTTATTCTCTACCTACTCAACCGCATACCATATGATGGCGTACCGATGGCGTACCGAAGGCATGCCGACGGCGTTCGTTTTGCATTATGTGGCTTCTGCTTTGCTTTTTGAGTTTTGAGTTTGTCTCTCTTTCGTTTGGACAGTCGTACCGTAGATACACTTTCAAATTGCCTTGTATTTCGCTGCCGCTAGATATAAGGCAATTTTTGTAAAGGGTATTGAGCAGTTAGCAATGAGAGCAAATTTATCTTGTTCGCTATGCTTTCGGTGTTTATCGAGGTTGCCAAAAATTTCATTTGTGACCTTGGCTGCGTTTGTTTCTACGTTTGCTTGTTGCCTGTTAGTTCTCAAAGTTATTTGCTGCAGCTTGCGTGGCATTGGCTGGGCTGGCTTGTGTGGGGATGTATGTACATATGTATGTACCTGTTCGATGTATGAATTTTGTAAACGCTTTTTTACAGGTGTGCAATTCTTAAACATTTTGTATGGCCATATTATATTCAAATTTCAGCTAATATTATTGCAAATTACCGTTTACATATATTTTTGTATTTATTTATATATGTATATTAAATCATATAATATAAAAGTTATACTATTTATAAATTTTTGTTTGGCTATCTTATAGCAAATTCCTTTATAAACCGCATGAATTTTTTTAATAATATTATTTTTTTTAAGTTGATAATAAAAAAAAGGGGTTTAAATTTTGTTTAAATAATGTAAATAAAATATAATTCATAAATTTTATATGCAGCATAACGTCGATAATTGCATATACAAAATAATTACATGCAAATTTTAAATATGTACATATGTATATTACATATTAATATAATATTTTTTTGTAAAATATGTAAAATATGGATGTGCAATTATAGACAATAGTATATAAGTTTAAAATTTATAAATTGTATTTTATATACATTTTTAAGTTCTAATTTAAAATTATTTTATTTTTATGTACAATTATATATATTGAATTATTTTTGTATGTATGATCTAATAATTTATTTATTATCCCATATTTTTATTGTTAGATTTTTTTATACCCTGTTTTAATTATAATTTTCCAATATAAAATTGACAACATTGGCGATTAGCGCCAAAATTGTATATGTAAAATAATTGTATATATTTAATTTAATTAATTGTATATTAAAGTTAATTGTTTTTATATATAATTGTATATGTAAAATAATTGTATATTTTATTTTTTGTTTATATATTTAAATAAAATGTTGACATGTAAGTTAACACCTTAAATATTCAAAACAATAAAAATAATTAAATAACAAAATAAAATACCTAAAACAACAATAACTAAAACCACTGGGTCAGCGTCTGCACAGTTTCCTGCACGCGCCAACCCAATGCAACCAAACTCAGCAGAATATTTGGCGACTGCACATCCGTTCCCACAGGCCAGCGAATTAGCTGGAATTGCAATCAGAGCATTGCACAACGCTGCCAACGCTGCCAATGCTGACAAAGCTACATCGCTGCCACCGCCGCAACGCTGCCAACGCTGCCAACGCTGCCACTGCCGCATCGCTGCCAACGCTGCCAACGCTACCAACGCTGCCACCGCCGCATCGCTGCCGACGTCGCACAGTGGCTCATTTGCCGAATCTATGGTGCCAAAAATCATAACTTTTGAACTAGTTAATGGATTTGCATGAAACAAACGGCGTTTATTAGATAATTGTCCAAATTTATATAATAATCAAGGTTTATAGCGCTGCGACTACTAGAAGCTGCGCTATAGGTTTCCAAAGTTGGATTTTGTTGTAAATTTCAGAATTTTTCCCGCTAAAAAAAAGCTAGATTTGTTGTGGTTGAAAACAGACATAAAATAAAACATTTTATTTAAAATAATTAATAGATATCATTTTTTGATTTATTTAAAGGCCATTTGCGTTAAAATTTATTTTCTAAAAATTTTTGTATTATTTAAAATTTTATTTTAAAAATTGGTCTAAGGTACAAAAAATTTTCAAAATTAATTTTCCATTATACACTCAATAACATTATAATAATTGTCTAATATTCAATATTTAATAATAAATATTAATTTTATTACTAAATAGGTATATTTTGTCATCGTTAACTCAAAACACTAAAATTCATATACAAACAGTCGAATATGCATGTAACAGAGACACTGCATGCGGTTCATTTTCTTCTTCTTATACCCTGAATCACATGCATTTTGCACTAGGTAGCTTCAGTTTTTTGACTTTAACTGATGTTCCTGCATTTTCCTGGGTAAGAGATTTTTTGAAACATGTTCAGAAATATTTGAAGAATACGATGAAAGATAGGGCAGCCTGGACAAATGCGGACAACGTTTTAGGGCTTCTCCCAAAGTTGAAAAATATGTCTAAAAACAGGTAGTTCGCCAAATAATTCCGCAAAAATTTTCGAACCACGGAATCACAGTGTTTTTTGTTTTATAACATCTAAAATAAGTGTAATTGCAAATATAAATTTAAACATAATCGATTTCTTTTATACTTTTTTTGTTTATCGCCACTTAAGTTAGACAAATTGCACGTCAAAATGGCCGTTTTACCAAAATGAAAATGTTTGTTCAACTTTGACAGTCTGTAACTACCAAACCAGTAATCCAAATTGAATAAAATTTCGGTTTCCCCAGTTTTAGATATATATCTATCAGATGACATTAATTTTATCCAGCAACTCGTTTAGCGGGAAATCATTTTTGGCACGATAGATCTAGCGAATGAGCCACTGTGCGTCGTTGCCGACGTCGACTACAACTCAAGACACAGCTTAGGGACTTAGATAGCGCATTATTAATATTCAGTCTACAATTTACGATCAGTGAATAAACACGTGTAAAACAAATTCGTTAATTGTGTTCTTATTTTTTTATAAAAAATAATTATCAGAAAATTAACTGGCGCCCGAGCAGGGACCAGCGAAACAACGAGTAATCCTCAAGTAAAACGCGACGCGGCGACGTAATTAAATTTACAAGTCGCAAACGTTATTCGCTGTGTTCCGGGAAAAAGTGCTAAAGGGACAGACTCCCACTAACCAGTGGCCCTAAAGTGCAAAAACATTAGTGATCTTCACTAAGGCAGGAAGTTAACTGCCCACCGTTGGATCAGAATTCTGAAGGGTGTGTCCCCAGAACCTCTCCCAGAGAAGTGTCGATTCCAGGATCCTTAGTAGGCGCAACACGTCACCAAAACGGACTGCATCCAGACGACCAGGGAAAAGGATGGCCATACGGATAATATTACTGTAAGCTAGAATACAATTAGTAATAATAAATCAAAAATCAAAATCGGAAAATTTCAAATTTTAAACATACAAATATCCACACAATACAAATTTCAAATTTTAAACATACTATAATAATACACTACACTACCACACAACACACAGAATACTAGTATCCACACAATACACATACTTAAATTTGTTAATAGTGGTGGCATAAGACAACAATAAAACAAGATCTTAAAACTAAAATAATCTCCTGACTCACGATTTTTAGACCCTGTACTTTAAAAAAGTAAAAGGGTCTATTAATTTAGTGCAAGTGACAGCTGTGTGTAACAGGCAGAAGGAAGCGTGGTAGACCC
>JAWNNJ010002323.1:0-166050 GCA_035045125.1 Hypselothyrea guttata
GTATTAAACTAGTTTATGACATTCTCTATCGACGCTGTGAATTTTGTTTCGATCGGATAAGAAACAGCGAAAATATGGAACGGACAATTTGCCGCACTAGGCAGAGGGGGGGTGGTGTGCCTTGCATACGCGGGTAGCTTAGTGTGTGTGCGTCTGATTGTGTTTGTATGTACATATACTCAAAGTAAAGGGTCTCCTACGGTCGGTTACGTCCGACTGTAGACTCCGTCCCACTGATCTGCCCCGTCCCTATATTTTTTATAATCATTGATACACAAAGTACAGGGTCTTCTACTGTCGGTTACGTCCGATTTTAGCTCCGTCCTTAGTGGTTTTTCATCAGTTTGGAATTCGGCGCGTAATTATCGAAATATAGATAGACAGGTGTTTTAAAACCCAAAACAAGAGTTATTTAATTCGACTGCAACTCAAAAGAAATAGGAAATAGATTTTTATAAAGCTGAAAGAATCTTATAGTATATAAATCTACTGATTTGCTTAAAATTTTACATTGTAGATTAGAAGATACACGGTTTAAATGGCAATTTAAAAATTATAAAAAAATGCTAATTTCCTTAAATTTCTTTCAATTAACTCCAAATATCAATCAAAAGCTACCAAACTCTAGACCCTAATCACCGAGCACCTAGCGATTATTTGCTATCTAAAGTAAAAGCTCAAGTGCTTTAATCTATAGCTATTTTTGGGCACATACTCTAAACCAAAACCCGCCTAAATATTGGAAGCACAAATGGGAATGCGTCAAATGTTGAAATTAATCAAGAAAATTGGTACTTACCTAGCACCGGCTGTCAACGATATACGTTAGATTTGTAGGCTCCAGTTGACACACTTAAATTGGAATTGATTTATTTTCGACAAATCGGCAAGTGTAGTTTTGATATAATTGCTTGTAAATTACGCATACGATGAGTTAGCCATGGAGAGACAGTTGATAGCTGAACATTTTGGGGTCTTACTTTGAGTAGATTCCCTAAATAAGTCGATGACAAACGACACATAATCATTTAAGCAGCTGATCGTGCAGTTTAGTTGAGGTTGCCTAAGGTGTACGGTTCAGTTTATCGGGTGTAGAGATAAGAAATGAGATATGGCCCGTGAGTTAGTTGGCAAACGATCATAAATCTGTACCAGGGCGACGATTGCTGCACTGACTGAACAAACCGAAACTGAAACTCGCCAGCTAAACTCTATGGATTCGTACTACCTATATGTTGCCGGTTCCCCTCTGCATCCATACATTCCAATGCGCACAAATCCGCTGATCTTGGAACAGATAAACAGAGTCTCTGTGGTTGTCGCAGTCGCAGTCGCAGTCGCAGTGAGTTTAAGGTAGTCGATGGAAACGGGTTTCTGAGATATCAACAATGCCAATGCCTGAGCCATAAATAAATTTCTAAACGATTTTATAAATATTTTAAATCTCGGCGATTAGATAAAGTCAACAAATAAATAAAAACAACGGTGCGCAGCTCCCCAACAACAAAAACAAAAGCCCAAAAACAATAACTGAATAATACAACAACAGGGAACCACCAGAGACGACAAACTGTATAGAGCATAAAAAATAAATTCAACTAGAAACCGAAAAACAAAAACCCAAAAACCACAAACACACGAGACCCAACATTGAAACCGAAATCGAACTTAAATCCCAGAGCCCTCACAATCCACTGTCCATCTATAGCTTGTTGTCATCCGCGCCTCGTCTCATCTCGGCCTCTCCCTCCCGCCAACTCATTCTCCACAATCTCTGCATTCGAACGAGTTGACATTTAATTTAATGCCCCAACGCATAATAATTTAGCTGCGATCTGTTCTATCGCTACAACATTCCCTTCATCTATCGATCCATCGTTCGTTCGTTCACTCGATCGATCGTCTAACTGTCACTGCAGCCCGGCGTATCCATTACAATATACTATATAGTTATCTTTCAATCAAGAGCTGCAACCTTTTGAAATTTGATAGTTGATAAAATAATGATTCGGTTTCAGCCAGGATTTTTTCGAAATCATACATAATTTTTGCCTAAAAGTTTTACAGTTTTTGGTAATTCTGGCTACATTTGCGGAAAGAATTTTAAAATCGCTTCAATACACAATATGTTTCATAATTTTTGAAATTTCTTATAGCCTATAAAATCCTACTGCTTATCAAGAAATATTGAATATTGTTATTTACAGATATGTATGTAAGTCTGCCAGACAGGATACAAAGTTATATACGAGTATATAATTATTTTTACACATACAAAAAAATTGTTCTGTACTTCCGTATTATTCGTCTTTAAGAGTTCTACTACAATTAAGTTACAAATAATTTTCATTTAGGGTAATATTAAATCTCTTTTAAAATAAACTAGAAATGATTGTTCTCAGTCTCCTAGCTACTTAAGAGATTTGCATTTTATTACCGTTTTATCAATAATTAATAAGGTAAACGGTAGCTATAACAATAATACATTTTCCCTAAAAATGCGAATTCGAATACAATTATATACATTGAATGCATTAATTTAACTAAAAAATTGAAAGTCAATATTATTGATAATACAGAAATACAAATTAAATACATAACAAATTTAAAACTTATCCCACTTTTAATTGTATGTTGCTAGGCGTATATCAGAAATCAGCTTAAATTTCCACACAGTCAAGCTATTTTTTTTATTATTTACGTATAATTATTTAAAAGTTAAGTAAATTACTTATTATAGTAAGGACGGAACAGATCAGTTGTGCTGAAGACTGCAGTCGGACGTAACCGAGAGTGCGGGGACCTGCACTTTAGTTTCAATAATACACACACAATCGGGTAATTTTTCTTTTGCATATCTTCGCTGTTTCTTCTTCAATCGTAATGCAATTTACAGCTTCGATGAAGTATGTCATGAGCTACGCACATGTGTGCAAACAAACTCGATCAGCGTACAGCATAGGAAAATGTGCTTATAGTTCCCGATTCCGGACAGACTTACCTGCCTATAACGGTTCAGCTCGTCAAGAATCCGTCTGTCTGTCCATCCGTATGAACACCTACTTAGATATTAGCAACTATATATAAGAGCTATAGACACCATATTCGGGACTTAGGTTCTCCTATTTCGCGAGCAGCACGAGTATGTTTTAGATTTTGGATACCTCCTCCCTTCCCCCGCAAACCGCAAAAAGCTACTGCAGCCACAGCTTTAAAGTTATTGACTTCTAATTTGGCGCGTAACTAGCTTATGATATTCTCTATTGACCCTGTGAATTTCGTTCAGATAAGAAACAACTAAAATATGGAACGGACAATTTGCCGCACTAGGCAGAGGGGGCGTGGTGTGCCTTGCATACGCGCGTAGCACAGTTTGTGAGCCTTTGATTGTGTTTGTAAATGCATAAAGTTAAAGTAAAGGGTCTCCTACTGTCGGTTACGTCCGACACACACATACACAGCTTCTGTCTCGTCTCATTATGGATGTTAAAAACATTTCTTATTTCCACCAATGGAATCTTTTTTAAAGTATTTGTTCTACGAAATTATTAATATACTAACACTTACAACATTTTTTCCATTTCTTTAAAAACAATCATTCGCAGCTGAGCACACTCGACTAGTGCACACTCGTTTAAGCGTTTATCACCCAATTGTGAATTCGTCATTTTAACTGTTTAGGGTTTACTGTAAAAGACGAAGTATCAATGTGCTTTAACCAAGATAATCAGAGCAGGTACTAGATTACCACTTTGACACTGTTGTTCCATGATTTATATGCTCCATGTATTTATTATATATTTTTTAGTGGTACTTACGAGCATGGCAGACTGATCAATCAAACCGGTTGCAGGCCTTCTTAACACTTTGACGCCTCACTTTACACTTCACACTTGTGGCTGCTCATTATTAGCACCTTCGAGCTTTGATACTCGCTTGTAAACAATGTCAATTAGCTGCAAATTAAATACAAAATAATTGATTAATCATTTGTATAGTACAATTACATACCATGCACACTCCCTTTAGTGGAACAACGATAGGGACTTATGTACTGCATTTCACAAGGTGTTACTCAACTACAGACACTTGAGTGCCGTTTAAATGAGTAATCGCGTCTAATTCAAATTAATCAATGTCTAGAATAATAACTGAGAGGCTCGCAATTGTTAAATATATTAATGCATTAGTTTACCAGCAAGCTTTAGAGAAAAATTTTCTAAAGATATGGCTTTAAATATACCAGGAACCATATCGACAAAATTTTTTATAATATGAATTACAAAGCATTTAAAAGCAACCCTCATACTTTCATGTGTTTTTGCTATAATTTAAAATTAAACTTGTTATTTAACTTTTATAAAATAAACCAATAAATAAAATTTTTTTACTTTTTATACCCTGCGCCCATTGAAAAATGGAAAATGGTTTTTTGCAAAATGATTTGGAAAATTTCCACTATTTAATGATCTCGGTATTCATTTTGATCCAAAACTTAAGTTTGATAAGCATATCTCATCAGTCGTTAGCAGGGCTATGGCAGTCCTAGGATTCATTAAGCGCTGGTGCTAGGAGTTCAATGATCCGTATACTACTACTAAAACCCTATATACTGCTCTAGTTTGCCCTATTCTGGAATATGGATGCTGTGTTTGGGGTCCCCAGTAGATTAAATTAGATTTACTGTTCCGGTTAGAAATACTTCAAACTTTATTCCCCTTTTCTCGCTGTAGTACTAATTATTCTATTCATAACCCATTCAGAGTTCTTTGTAGTAAGTCGATAGCCTTTTTAACATTATTTCCAGTGCCAACAGATAGTACATAGTTTTGTTTAAATTTGTATATTGTTTGTAGCTTCATTCCGCGATCTATCGTATTTTTTCCGTTCAACGCGCGGTGCGGAATACATACTATCTTCTTTGATATTTAACTATCCTAAAAACCATTGAAATCGGTTAATAAATACAGGAGTTATTAACGAACCAATATTGCAGGCGTTGCCTTCTTCGGATTTCAAAAAATATAGAAGAAGAAACATGTCTGCTACGCTTCGTGTGAAAGTTTTCTATAATTATATTTAAAATATAGGGTACAGTGTATTCTACAGTCGGGCCCAACCGACTGTTCTGCCCCGTCCAAATTTGTATAGTGCACCTCTTGGTTAACAAGAAATTAAAATTAAAATTTTAATTAAAATTTGCGCAATATACACTGAAAATACATTTTTTTTTTTCAGTTTTGTTTTTTTTTAATAAATTTTTAATTTATCTATTATTTTCCATTGGTATTATTCAAATTAAATATAAAAATTAAAAATAATATTTCATCATAATAAAGAATAATAAATATCGAAAATAAAACGTATTCCATTACCGAATTCGTCGTTTAAAAATAAGATACGTGTCTTGTTTCTACTCTGGGCGTCAATTTTTCTTAACTAGTACCTATTTATTGCGATTTCTGAAATCTACTAAATAAGTTTAAACTAGAAATATTAAAAAAAGTTTATTAGGCCGTCCGTCTGTCCATCAGTAGAGAGACATCATTTTGTGTATATAGACTCTCCTTTGCTGTTCGCTGACCAAATTTGTTTTAGTTACCTCCCCTTCATCCCCCGCTAATTACAAAAAATCACAGCAGCTACCATTTTATGAGTAAGCTGTAGACTTGTTATATGGCTTGCGTAGAGTATGCCATACAGGGTCTCAAATGATCTGCCCCGTCCTTACTGTTTATTGGTTGTTTTGCAATTAACATGAAATTTTCCACAAGGATTCCTGTATGAATTCCCGCTTGAATTATGCAAGATATTGAATGCCTGAAGTTATGTTTGTTTCACGGTTTCTCTTGTTTTAGTGGGAGTTGGAGTAGAATTAGTAGTCAATAGATAAGTTAAATAAAGCAATAGTTAGCTGGATTGAAACTGCATTAGGTATTTTAATTGTTCCCAGCTTTTCATGCCTTTGAACACATTTCTACAAGACCAAAATATAAATTGTATATTATTTAACCTAACCCTTTCTCCAATACTTTCTAGGTGCCAGTCGCCGTCGTTGCCTTAGCATACTGAAGACTCTACGCGATCGTCATCTGGATCTGCCTGGTAATCCGGTAACGTCGTACCATCTGAAGACGCTGCTGCTGTACGAATGCGAGAAGCACCCGCGGGAAATGGAGTGGGAGGAGAACTGCATTGCGGATCGCATCAATGGAATATTTTTGCAGTTGATCTCGTGCCTGCAGTGTCGACGTTGTCCGCACTATTTCCTGCCCAATATGGATCTCTTTAAGGGCAAGTCGCCGGGTGCTCTGGAGAATGCTGCCAAGCAGGTCTGGCGCCTCACGCGCATCATGTTGACTAATGTGCGTTGCCTGGAGGAATTGTAGAGAGCCCACACAAATTTAGTTGATATGTATTTTATTTCATTTATTTCATTTATTCTTGACTTTGTGGAAGCTAAAAAACAAAGCAAAGTTAAACAAAACTGAACAGAACAAAAGTCACAAAAAGCTTACAATCGACGTGAAATGAAATGATGAGAAGGGATGGGAAGGGAAGGAAAGGGGAATAATAGACAGTACATGTATGACAGACAGAGTATGAGGTAATTCGGAAATTTTAACCCAAATACTATTTGATATTTTATTAGATTGTAATTTAGTTCATAGGTGCTTTCGAAAAGTATACGCCGCTTCAAGAGTTTCCTATATTATGAGAACCTAATCTATAATATATTAAATACCCTAGCTATTGTACTTAACAGTTTTACGCACAAAACAAACAAACTAATTATACATACGTACACACGATAAACGATATAAACAGCGCCCAAGTTTAGTATACTGAATATATACAATATATATAATAAATTTTTTTTATGTATTTCATAGTTTTTGCAAGCATTTTTTGCCGGGCGGCAAATAAAATTAGCTAAAAGTATTTAGTTTAAGTTAAAGCATCGATTAGTAGTCGATGCGTTAATCAAATTGAGCGATCATCATCATTATAGTACTATATAAATACTGTATCATTTTTGTTTTAATTATTTATTTGTGTTTTGCGCCTTTCTTGTGAGTTTAGTCAATAAAAAACCCAAGTTTTTTCTTCAATAAATTTACATTGAGTTTTATTGCGTTTCAAGGGATTTTACGTGAATTGCAAAACATAATATATGTATAGGAATGTGAATATATGAGATCCCAGGTCAAAAACCACTATTAATATTTGATTTTTCCTTATTTTCAGTGAGGCATGGCCAAACAAAACATATTTACATTCTTTAGATTTGTTCTAAAAAGACATATGTATAATATAACAACAAGTTTAATTTTAAGTAAAAAATTAAAATCATAAATAATACAAATACAAATATGTTTTTTTTATTTTTATTTGCTCAATGCAACTTTGCTCATATTAATGATTGCTTATAGTTTTTCACAAAATTACCCAAAATTAATCATTATCGGCGAACAAAATTATATAAATCAATCATTATTGATTTTTAGACTCTGTACTTTAAAAAAGTAAAAGAGTCTATTAGTTTAGTGCAAATGACAGCTGTGTGTAACAGGCAGAAGGAAGCGTGGTAGACCCCACAAAGTATATATGTATATTCTGACTCAGGACGACGAGCTGAGTTGATATAGCCATGTCCGTCCGTCCGTCCGTCCGTCTGTCCGTCTGACCGTATGTCCGTCTGTCCGTCTGTCTGTATGAACACCTAGATCTCAGCAACTAAAAGAGATAGAGACACCACCTTTCCGTATTTAGGTAGTCAGCTAATGCAAGCAGATCAAGTTTGTTTCAAACTTTTGATATCTCGCCTCCTTCATCCGCGAATCATCAAAAATCTACACCTACCTCAAAAATCTCGAAAACTATAAACGCCACAGCAGCCACAATAATAGCGCTACAGACTTGTAATTTGGCATGTACGTAGCCTAAGGTATTCTTCACCGATGATATTAATTTATTTATGATTTGAATTGGAAATAGCGAAGATATGCAAGAGACAATTTTTTTCAAAATGCATGTATGTGCCACTGCAGCCACAATAATAAAGCTACATACTTGTGATTTGAAATGTACGTAGCCTATTGAATTATCCATCGATGCTGTAAATTACATTACAAACGGAGAAGAAACAGCGAAGTTATGCACCAATGAATTGTTTTATAAATGTATGTAAGCGCCACTACAGCCACAGTTTAAAGGCTATCGACTTGGGATTTGGCATGTACGCAGCCCATGGCATTATCCATCAACGCTGTGAATTATATTACCAACGGAAAAGAAACAGCGAAGATAGCGCAGACAGAGAAGCCGCCTGGAGCTTGCAAACTATAAGAGCTAGAAATACCATTTTTTTGTATTTATGTTCTCCTATGCAACCATCAGATCAAGTTAGTATGGGTTTTTTGATAACTCCTCTCATTCCTCCGCTAACCGAAAAACCAATTTAGCAACAGTTTGCAGTTTTAAAGCTCAAGTTTTAAAGCTAAAGATTTGGGATGTGGCATGTACGTAGTCTATGACAATCCCCATCGATGATGTGAATTACATTACGATCGAATAAGAAACAGCGAAGAAAACACAAAGTACAGGGTCTCCTACAGTCGGTTGCGTCCGACTGTAGCTCCGTCCTTACTGGTTTAAATAAAACTTAAATTGATTACGGTCAGCTATTGGTTGTATTCACCAGGTTACCGCTCCATGGATCGATTAAAGAATTGCGACCCTTCGCTCCTTGTAACCTGGTGAATGTGTTTGATGCATTTTAAAACATGCAACAGTCTTTTATGCAAAAAATCTTCAAATAATTAATGTTTGAAATGCAAGCAGTTATTTTTGATATATTTGTTTACATTTTGAATTTAAATCAGCTGTTTTTATCGACTTTCGATGAATGGAGCGCAAAATCAGCGATGGATCAGAAAAATGTTATGATCCATGCGCTCCAATTTTATGATCCATTTAGGGTTGCTTTCATCGGCTATCGGATGATCGATCCATGGAGCGGTAACCAGGTGAATACAACCATTATCACGCCTGGTACCCGGAATCCGAAGTTGAAGATGGCATTGAATGTGCTAGAAGTTGCTTTTATAAGAAAAGAGGACACAACATTCTGTCCTTGTACCTTGCATACGCTAGTAGCTTAGTGTGTGTTCCTCTGATTGTGTTTGTATGTACACATACTCAAAGTAAAGGGTCTCCTACTGTCGGTTACGTTCGACTGTTTTATTCGTAATTACAAACGGACATAGCTATGTCGACTCAGCTCGTTATCCTGATAAAGAATATATACACTTTTGTAGGGACTACCACGCCTTTATTGACCCTTTACTGATGTACCTTGCATACGGGCGTAGTTTAGTGTGTGAGCCTTTGATTGTGTTAGCGAGTGCATATACTATACTTAAAGTAAAGGGTCTCCTACAGTAGGTTACGTCCGACTGTAGCCTCCGTCCCACTGATCTGACTCGTCCATATATTTTTCTGACTGTTTTTAAAAGATTTACGTTAAATTATATTGGAAAATCAAAGCACAAAATGTGGAAGATTGTGTTAAATGTTAGAAAATATGGCAAGTAGAATAAGCAATAATACCCATGATTATTACCTGTAACAAACCATACTGTGCTTTGCCTTGTTGTTATACTTATTTACAGCAGATTAACGTGCTCATAACATTGTGTTAACAGGTTGCACATTCCACAGTTAGGCGTACACTAAAAAATTAGAATCGAAATTCGTTAACTGCTGGAAATAGGAAAAATCGTCAGTTCTCTATTGAGAGTGTTCGATTAGCAATTCAGTCGAGAGTTGTGCATATTAATGGAGCTTTCAGACCGAGTCCGGGTCGAAGTTTCCTTTGATGTTCGTCGGCAAACGTGCGCCAATTTCAACAAAGAATAGGTCGATACTCGATACTGTATACTCGATTCAGTTTACTGGTTACTCGATACCCGATGTTAGGGACAGACAGTTGGACAGAGAGCTATACAATATGTCATCAAGTGACAGTGGGGCCAAGCGTAGTCGACACGTTGCGCATTTTAAATGTAGGAGACAATAAACAAATCCCACGGACAGCTAACAAAGCTAATAAAATTTACAACAAAATGTCGCAAAAATTATTGGCAATTCTTTGGTCGTCTGATATCGAAGCGGAACACTTTGAGCCTCTATAAAAGCCTGATGATGATGACCATAATACAATGGCTTGATGGACTCATGGCCTGACTGATGGCCCATACAACATTTGGATCACGTTTGAGTTTCGTTTTCAAGCAACAGGCATAACAGTCAAATTAAATTTTATGCCATTCATAAATTATGTTATTTGCGATAATGCCAGTCATTGCTAACAAATCAGTTACCCTGTAATGTAAGCCCTAATATAATAAGTTAAGCTTATCTATCTTATCTTTCTTGAGAGTATCTTCTGTTCATGTGGACTTTCGAATGTCGACTGAAGTATCTACTTACATGTCATGCAAGCATTATTATAATTATTGCAGGCAGTTGATACTCTATGCATTTGCATTACGTGTTTATACCCTATACTATTACCTGTTGCTTTTTGATATATGTATGTTTAAAGTACGTTTTATATTTCAAATGGGCGCTTGTATCCAGCCAACTACCGTTAGTGTCAGATGCTGCATTAGCGCGTTAACAGCTCAATATTCGAAAGGCGTCGGGTGATGAATCAAGCATAATAAAAATTAAAATTAAAATATATAAAATTTAAGATTTAAAAATAACGGCAGAAAATCTGGAGAAAAATGAAATATGAAATCAAATTAAAAGAAAATATATGGACGGGGCAGATCAGTTTTTCAGTCGGACGTGACCGACAGAAGGAAACCCTTTACTTTGTGTATATGTACTTACAAACACAATCAGATGCACACACACACAGCTACGCGGGTATGCATGGCACACCTCCTACTGCCTAGTGCCGCAAAATAAATGTGGCATATCTTTGGTGTTTATTATACGGTTTTTTTGCGATTTGTGGGGGAAGGGGAGAGGTATCCAAAATCTAAAACAAACTCGTACTGCTTACTGAATTGGAGATCCTTAATCCCGAATATGGTGTCTCTAGTTCTTATAGTTGTTGAGATCTAAGTGTTTGTACAGACGGACAGATAGACAGACAGGCAGACTGACAGACAGACGGACATAACAATATCGACTAGTCTTGTCGTAATGATCCAGAATGTGGGGTCTGCCACGCCTCCTTCTGGGTGTTATACACATTTCCTCTTTGTACTAAGTTAATATACCCTTTTTATTTTTTTAAAGTAAAGGATCTACAAATAGTTACTGTGGCATTGTATGTGAGTGTGTATGTATCAGATCAACAATTTTTACTTAAGATCTACTGTAAATATGTATACCACACATAACAGAATGAATAGGTGGACATATTATTAGTCAATTTCCAATACAGAAATCGAACTCTCTTTCTGTATTATTTAATATCATATCCAAAAACACATTTCTGACTTAAAATCAGTACCTTATATCTGTAATACTTATACAACATTAAATTTACTATCAGATTTAACACGACATTAATTAAACTGTAATATTATGCATAAACAAACAACTTCGGCTTGATATCTGTAATATTAATTCACATACCAAAAATAACTTTATGTTGTTAAAACTACATAAGTGTACAATAGCCTGACGTAACTATATGGTAAGTTAAGTATTCAGTGCTAGATGTATTGAAGTTGTCCCTCTCTCTCTCTAATGATTGTTTGTTGATGATGTTTTGTTCTTGAATTCTTGTTCATTGAGTTGAAAATTATTGCAAACGATTAAACTAATCGAATCGTATAGTATTTTAATCTTTAAGGTTGGTCAAAATAGAATTAAAAGAAATTTTTAGGATCGCGCCTAAATGAACAATTTTGTTTTCGATCAAGAATTTTCTGGCTTATTGAAATTTTGACATCGGAAATTTTGCATTCAAGTACGATTATTCTTGATTTTGCTTTAAGTGTATATTCTTTTCTTTCTATTTTGCTCCTCTCTAATTTGGAACGTAAGATAATTGTAATCTAAGTAAGATATATGAAATATTTCATATAGCTTTTATCTCACTACATTTTGAATTGGATTGCTTACAAATCTATTTGTCGGTCTTCCGAATTAGCACGTTCTTATGATAAATACACCTTTCAGACATGGCGTTAATTTGTAGGTTGTTTTTTTTACAACTCTAATAGATCTGCGTGTATCAATATAACATCTTAACAATTTTCCAATTAGTTCAACTCGTGCTCCGCGTTCCACAGGGCGAATGTGGGCACCACACTAGGCGTATGACCAATTAGGCCTCAGTTCGTTTGTCGCATCGGAATAGGGGTCATTAGCCGGTTAGTTGCGCTTTTAATGAGTTGTTGTTTATTGGATTCGATTTGCATTTTAATATGAACAGAAACAAAAGCAAAAAGACAAAAAACCGAAGAAAAATCAACGAAATCAGCAGATAAATAAATAAACCAAAATATTTATTATTTGTTGTTGTTTGCGGTTGCTTTTGGAATTTGTTAAGGTGTTTTTGTTTTTTTTTTTAATTTGGGATTTAATTTGATGTCGTTGCTTTTAATATATAATTTTTGTTGTTGTGGGTATTGAGATTGAATTGCTATTGATGCGTTGCTTCCCACACAAATTAAAGAATAATTAATAAATGGTAATTTGCCCCCTTAGTTCCCCTTTGCCAGAGCTCTCTCTTCTTTCCTCTCCCCTTCCACTCGCAGCTATTTATATGAGTTGTCGCCTGTCCATTGGCAGCATCTTGAGACAGATGTCTGCCGGGGCCAATTTGTTGGCAGAGCAACTGTTCTGATCTGTGCTGCCCCTCCAGCAGGTTCTGCTTCTACTGCCTGTCATTCTGTTTTTGGCAACTTAATGTATTTCCTGCAATTTATATTCATTAAATGGCTATAAGCTAATTTTTATGAACATCTCATAATCGCATTTTGAACACACAATTCGTTATAAACGTTATGCGCCAGTTTTGGGCATCCAAGCAGTGCAGCTGCAATGCTGCCCAACTTTGCTAATAATGCCGCCATTGAAAGCGTATTTTCTTTATAATTAAGAAAAGTGCTAAGACAATTAAATTGCACATATACAACGCTGAAGATTTGGACGTGGCAGATCAGTGGGACGGGGGCTACAGTCGGACGTAACCGACAGTAGGAGACCCTTTACTTTGCCTATAAGTACTCATAAACGCAATCAGAGGCACACGCACAAAACTACGCGCATATGCCTGGCACAAAACCCCCCCTCTGCCTTGTGTGGCCAACTATCTGTGGCATATCTAGACTGTTTCTTATCCGATCGTACCGCAATTCGCAGCGTCGATAGAAAATGCTATAAGCTACAAGCATGCCAAATTAAAAGTCTATAGTCTAAACTGTGGCTACATTGGCTTTTTGCGATTTGCTGGGGAAGGGGGGGATGTATCAAAAATCTAAAACAAACTCGTACTGCTTACAAATTGAGGAACCCAAATCCCAAATATGGTGTCTCTAGCTCTTATAGTTGCTGAGATCTAGGTGTTCATACAGACAGACGGACAGACGGACATGGCTATATCGACTCGTCTTATCGTCCTGATCACGAATATATATAGTTCATGGGGTTGCCACGCCTTTTTCTGGGTGTTATACAAATTTCCTCTTTGCACTAAGTTAATAGACCCTTTTTACTATTTTAAAGTAACATAAAGGGTCTAAAAAGTGGCGCATCTATATATTGCAATTTGATAATTTTACGGCGCAAGCAGTGCACTGCTTGAAATTGCGAATATTCCTCAGCTGTCTAAGGCCAAGAGCAAGCTCTATGCCAAATTTTTATAACATTTGCAGTGGTAGTTTCATAGATCTAGGTGTTCGAGTTTCCAATTTATTTTTAGTTTTATTGGTGTTTCTCGCTGTGTAATAACCATTGTTGCCACATCCGCTTTTTGCCCTATGTACTATATATCTATATTTGTGACAAACTGCCGAGATTTATGAGATTGTGATCTTTGTTGTTCAGGAAAAGGATGAAATATGTTATGAACAACAATTTCCCGCCAAAGCCAAAAACAGCCTTTATTTTTTCGAAAAATAGCACTGGTAATAACACTATTTAGCATATGCAGCTGAGACTTGATTTTGGAGCAGTTTAAAGTGCAAGTAAACGATCTGGTATTAAAATACTCCAACGAAACATATGATTACGCCGACTGCAGAGCTACCAGTGAAAGGCCAATAGGTTTCTGCAACGCCTGTCAACCGGCATCAAGCGAGCAGAGTTTTCTTTTTCCTTTTTATTTTTTACGCTATTTTTTGTATATTTTCAAAGCGAAAATCAAAACAAATGTTTTATTTAAATAATTAATTTGATCAGCGGCTGTGGCAAGGAACCGGACTTGAAGCTGCATCTGCATCTCGAATCCGCAGCGCCCTAATTCCTGTTGCAGATGCCCCAAATGAACAGCTTACAAGTCGCTGATGCGACGCTGCAGAACACAAATGAAGAACAAATGACGCGGGTCTGCCAAATCGTGAGAATTCATCCGATCTGGCCAGGCTGCCCGACTGGCAGGCTTGCTTTCCAGCCTGACTGCTCTGGCCATTTTAATTTGCGGGCTTCAATCAAACTGGGAGCAGGCACAGGGACCGGGAACAGTGGGGAGTGGGGATGGCTGCCGCTGCTGCGTCGGCGCTTACCACTTAGCATAAACGGAATAAAGCAAGTCGTTCAACGTGCCACATACAACACAACACACAGCATTCAACTACAACTACAACTACAACATTCCACAGTCAACCTACAACTACAACCAGTTGCAGCCGCAAATCGCGGGTTGCGTGAGCCTTGAAAAAACGCTAAAAACGCAAAAAACGCGAAAAACGCGAGCCAAGTGAGGCTCAACCTGTGTGGCCAGCGCATCAGGGTAACAAGCTGTAATTAGAGCCTCTTAGCCTGTCATCGCCAGTGTGCTTGATTATAGGCTTTTGACAAAAAGCAAATATTAATTTAATACGCCCAAGCCACAAGCGCCGCGGGTAAACAGCCGCAGCAGCAACAAAAACAATAACAATAAGAATACCAGATTCAACTGCAGTATCACAATAACTACAGATGGTACCTTAGGGTAATCTCTCTTATCAAGTGCGGTCGCTTGTCTCTAACAAATCTAACAAATATTATTTAAAGAAGCTTACCTACGTAGGTAAGCCCTGCAAGGATTCAGACACCATGATATTTATAACATACATAGCTTTCTTTTCGATTATATCATTGCTGTTAAGACAAAACCAGAATGGACCCTGTACCCTCTATTTGAAATATATTATTCAAGAAATTGGAATACATACTACGTTGGCGTTGCCATCTCTCTTCACATTTCTCACGCATGACATAGCTTATATTAGGTGCGCGAAATATGTAAGTGGGACAACATGTTGTTATACCCTATACTCATTCAAAATGGGAATAACAGGGTTATTAATTTTGTCAGAATGTATGTAACAGGCGGAAGGAGGCGTGGCAGACCCCCCAAAGCATATATATTCTTCATCAAGGAGACGAGCTAAGTCGATTTAGCCATGTCTGTCTGCTGTCCGTTTGTTCTGTCCGTCTGTATGAACGCAAAGATTTCGGAAACTATAAAAGCTAGAGCAGCCATTGCATATTGGGCCATTTTCCCTTTTTATACCCAGTGCCCATTTGAAAAATGGGAAAAACAGGGTTAACTTTGTCAGAATGTATGTAACAGGCAGAAGGAGGCGTGGCAGACCCCACAAAGTATATATATTCTTGATCAGGGAGACGAGCTGAGTCGATTTAGTGATGTCCGTCTGTCTGTCTGTCTGTCTGTCTGTCTGTCTGTCTGTATGAACGCGTCGTTCTCAGCAACTACAAAAGCTAGAGATGACGTTTTGGTTGCTATAGATAGGTAGTTATCTTACGCAAATCAAGTTTATTTCGAAAATTGGATGCCACTCCCCCTTTACGCCCAAAAATCAATAAAACTCACACAACCTCGTGTTTGCAATATTGTTTCGACTATAACTCCTGTGTTTATTGATCGATTTTAATGCGCTTCTCAGGAAAGTTTATTATAATAGAAGAGAGTATATATACCAGATAACAACGTTCTATTTTGAATATTACGCTTGTTATTCAGTTTTTATGAATTAGGGCGTAAAAGGGGCGTGGCATCCAAAATTTGAAAAAATCCCTATCTGCGCCTGATATAGACCTACGAACAACTGAAAACAGAATTTATATAACTCGATTTGTGTCTCTTAAATTGGTGAATGAATTCGTTTTATGCTCGTTGTGGGCGGAAGGGCAGTGGCATCCAAGATTTGAAGTAAACTTGTTCTGCGTATGGTATACACATTTCAGAAATGACCAAAACGGCTTTTCTAGCTCTTATGGTTGCTGAGATCGACGCGTTCAAACAGACGGACGGACGGACAGACGGACAGACAGACGGACATGGCTATATCGACCCAGCTCGTCATCCTGATCAAGAATATATATACTTTGTGGGGTCTGCCACGCCTCCTTCTGGCTGTTACATACATTCGCACAAAGTTATTAACCCTGTTTTCCCATTTTTCAAATGGGCACAGGGTATAAAAATGGTCCTGTGTAAAATGTCCCGTTAGATTTTTTATACCCTGTGCCCCTTTTACGCCCTAATTCATAAAAACTGAATAACAAGCGTAATATTCAAAATAGAACGTTGTTATCTGGTATATATACTCTCTTCTATTATAATAAACTTTCCTGAGAAGCGCATTAAAATCGATCAATAAACACAGTATTGCAGGCGTTGCACGCTCACAAGCAGCGCGGCCAATTAAGCGGCACATATAGGAAACGTAGCAGAGAAAGCATTGCTGCTGCGCTGCGTATGACAGTGTTATAAAATTTTACAAAAAATATAGGGCACAGGGTATAAGACAGTCGGGCCCGTCCGACTGATCTGCTCCGCCCATTCTGGTTATGTATGTTTTTGTTATTGTTGTTGTTGGAGAGTATTTAAGGAACAAATGGTTAAAATGTTTTTAAATTGACAAAAATAATTGGAATTATTTATTTTTACATAACAGGAGTGATTTTGAAAACAAATGACAGAGCATGATGCTTCTTTTTGAGAAGCTGTTTTCAAAAAAAAAAAAGCCCTAAAAAACGTCAAAATGACAAAAAATGCGTTTTCGCGACTTTGCATACGAATTTTTTTTAAAATTATAATCGATTATAATAGATATTTTCAAATCTGTTAAATTTTAATATTTCTTAATGTTAAAAATGTTAAAAATATCATTTTTTAGAACTTTTAATTTTTTGGCCGCGGTGGACCTTTCTGTGGAAATGCCCATATGTAGATATTGTAATTGCTGGCTATTTTAATAGTAATATTCTGAAATCTGTCTAATAGTTTTTTAGCACTCGGTCTTGATTTAGTCAGTGCTCGTGTACCCACACATTACACCAATTTTTTATTTATTTTATTTATTTATTTATTTATTTAAGTGTCGACTAAGACCAGTCGGCCAAGAAAAATTTAATTACAAATTAATATTAATACTAATAAAATTGAAATTAAAAATAAATAAAATTTAATTTAAAAATATAAAAAATAAGAAAATAAGAAAATCTGGGGAAAAGAATAAGATTAAAATATTAAATCAAATTTAAAGAAAAAAGAAAATAAAGGTCCAGCATTTGCTGCAAGGATATGGGAAAACCCAGAAAAACCCAATCAGACCAAGATTAGTGGTTAGTTGAGTTAAACAAATATATAATCTACATTGGTTAAGATGAAATGTTAGATTGAGTTAGATATTGTAGGATAGCGAATTTAATAGAAGGTAGAGAGAGTTCAGAAGATATTAATTTATAATGTGCGTTGTAAATAGAGCATAACACCCGAAAATTATCGTGCATAGCATAATCAGTGGTGCATACAAGAAGAAAAATAGGCTGAAAGTTCCTAGTTAGTCTATGAGGAATTGAAAAACTAATTTGATTCAAAAGGGCAGGGGAGTCAACTTCACCAAGAATCAACTTATGAAGGAATAAAACACCTAGAACAGTCCTACGATTAGATAAAGACGGGAGATTAATAAGAATATTCGTTTAGAATTATTTTTTGTGAACGCCAAAAATAATGTATTGCTTTATGATCAACTTTCTTTCACTGTCTTCTCCAAACATGACCTTATTTTTATGACATACAATTTTATTCCTGACCATAATGACAACCCAATTTCTATGACTTAGTATTGACTACATCACTCGATTCGCAGTTAAACCTGATAAATAATAATTTAACAAATTTTATTAACAAATGTGTGCCACTTAGGCGCAATTTAATCAAACCAAAACCAAAAACCGTGCTTCAGTACTGAAATTAAAGCTGCAATTACAATTCGGAACAAAGCATATGCTAAGTGGGTGCGATATAAACAGCTAATTATTATATACGATTAAAAATTAAAAAAAAAAATATATGGACGGGGTAGATCAGTGGGACGAAGGCTACAGTCGGACGTAACCGACAGTAGGAGACCCTTTACTTTGAGTTTATGTACATAGAAACACAATCAGAAGCACACACACTAAACGACCCACGAATGCAAGGCATACCACTCCCCTCTGCCTAATGCGGCAAATTGTCCGTTCCATATTTTCGTATCCAATCGGATACACAGGGTCAATAGAGAATTTCATAATCTAGCAACGTACCAAATTACAAGTCAATAACTTCAAAGCTGTGGATACAGTAGCATTTTGCGGTATGCGGGGGAAGGTATCCAAAATCTAAAACAAACTCGTGCTGCTTGCAAATTAGGAGAATCATTATCCCGAAAATGGTATCTCTAGCTCTTATAGTTGCTGAGATCTAGATGTTCGTACGGACGGACAGACAGAGGGACAGACGGACATAGCTATACCGACTCGGCTTGTAGTCCTGATCAATAATATACATACTTTATGGGGCGTGGCACGCCTCCTTCATGGTGTTACACACATTTCCTCTTTGCACTAAATTAATAGACCCTTATTACTTTTTTAAAGTAAATGGTCTAAATAGTCTTTTACATAGCTTCGCTGTTTCTTCACCGCTTATAATGTCATTTACAACATCGACGGATAATTCTAAAGGCTACGTACATTTCAATTTGCAAGTCTGTAGCTCTATTATTGTGGCTGCAGTGGCACATACACGCATTTCCAAAAATATTTCTTTTGCATATCTTCGTTATTTCGTATTCAAAACATAAATAAATGTATATCATCTTTGGAGAATACCTATATACCTATAGACTACGTACATTCCAAATTACAAGTCTGTAGCTTTGTTAGTGTGGCTGCTGTGGCGCTTATAGTGTTCGAGATTTTTGAGGTAGGTGTAGTGTTTTGATAATTCGCAGAGGAAGGAGGCGAAATATTAAATATCTTAAACAAACTTGATCTGAGTAAGACATTGGACAACCTAAATCCCGAAAAGTAGTGACTCTTGCTCTTTTTGTTGCTAACATGTACGTGTTCACACGGACACCAGACAGACTGACATGGGTATATCAACTCATCTCGTCGTCCTGAGTCAGAATATAGTATGCACTTTGTGGGATCTACCACGCTTCCTTCTGGGTGTTACTTACATCTGTCATTTGCACTGAAATAATAGACTCTTTTACTTTTTTAAAGTTCAGGGTCTAATTAAGATGTAGTAATGCAGATGTGCTTCGTGTATTTTATAAATCTTTTTATACCCTCTACTCATTGAAAATGGGTAAAAACTGGGTTAATAACTTTGAGAGAATGTTCAAATATATTGTACGAGCGAGAATGCAACGCGAGTTTTTGGTAATAAACTAGGTTATATACAGTAGGGCTTTATAATACGTAACGACATTTGTAAGTAAAAATGCAATGAAGTTCTTGGAGGGAAAAGCGCCGCGATCGTGAACACTTAGATTTTGCAGATGAATGGTCTAATCAGGCTATAAGCATAATTTTAACCTATATCTACTTTGATCACTTTTCCTATTCAATGTACAGAGCCATTGATATCAATTAAAATGCATAATAACAATAAAATTCCAACTGTGAGCTCGATTGCAAAGCTTAAGCCAAATGCCGAACTACTGTTGTTTTGTTGTTGTTTTTGTTGGTTTTGTTGACGTTGTTTTCGTTGTTGTCGTCTTTCTTTGTGACAATCGTACGCCCATTTTTGGTTAAAAACAATGGGTTCAAACGGCTGCGCTTCAGCGTAAAACAAAAACCAGCCAACGGGCCCTAAATCAATCACAAGCAGCGACATGTCAACAGCCTCGGTACCACCAGTCACAGTCCCCGTTGCCACAATGCGCACCAATTATGCCACAGGTGCTGTTTTTATCCTGTTAATGAAATCGTGTTGCTTTTATTTCTTTTGCATGCATTTCTTAATAAATGCAGACCCTGTTTTTCAATAAAATACAAAAGGGTCTATTAAGTAACTTAAAGTGAGAAATATGTTAAACAGGAAGGAGGAGGCATTGCTTGCTCAGAACGAGAAGCTGAGTTAATATAGCCATGTCTGTCTATCCGTATTAACACCCAAACCTAGGAAACTATAAGATCTAAAAACTTAATTTTTGGGACTTCTGTATGTAAACTTCAGCATTCACAATAGAATACATATCGCTCGTTTACCAGAAGAGTGAAATAACTCAAAAAACGCGATTTTTTAATTTAATGATGCAGTAATGTTCGTTGGATATTAATCTATCTTGTGTCAAAATTTCATTATCCTATCTTCAATACACACAACGTGAGAAGAGAATATGTCGCTCCACCTTGTATGGAGATACACGGCGCTTGAAAACTTTAAACGCGTTTATCTCGAAACGCTCTTTTTTGAGTTATGACACTCTTTTGGTAAACGAGCGATATGTACTTGTGATTGGTCATTTACGTATTCTATGGCAATTCCCAATGATTCTGTTAACTGATTAACAATCGGACAAGAAATGGTCCTTCGAATTGTTTTAGGCAATTTGGTTAAGTAAGAAGAGGCGTTTAAATTGTTTTAAAATCTATATGGAAATTAAGTATATATTTTATATCCTTTTTTTAAACCGTAAAATAATAATGTATCCAAGACAAATTACATAAATATTGCTGATTTTTAATGCACTTTTGGTGGTTTTTATGTGGCAACCGTGCTCTCGGCAATGAGTCTGAGTTCCAATTCCAATGCACAGCCTTTATTCTTACACCCGCTATCCACCAAGCGAAATGTCAACGTGATCAACGCAGCTTGAAAAGGGCCGCCAGCCTGGTCAGCTCATATATTGGCCGTATATGGGATTGGGCGGGGGTAGTGGTACGGGTAGGTGTACATATGGCTTGTAAATGGGTACGGTTATGTGGCATGGGCATGGGCACTGATACCGGACTATGTAGAACGTGGAACGTGGCGTGCCCATGGCGGGCAAAAGGGTCTCGGTGCGCGTGATATCTGAACTACGAAATTGAGATCGATATTCGAGTACGTGCCTGAAATGAGAATGGCCAAATGGGAGACTCTGAGATGGTTGGCCCTAACGATAAATTATGATATTATTGGAAAATTAACAATAAACAAAATGACAGGCCCTGGGTAAGTTCGATTGCGTGATTAGCCTGCACTTGTCGTGCCCAAGAGGAAGACGCAGCAGATCGTACGGTTGCATTTGCCGGACAACGGCCAGAGCTAATTAGTATGCCCAACAGAGCATCGCGAAACACATGTACGTTCAGTTCATAGTAAACCCGTCTAGAGATCACCGAGGTTTCAGTGTCATTCGGTATCCCAGCTAAGGCGCAATGCGCCGCATGCGTAATGAGCTCAGGTGGAGCTGGCACTGAGACCGAGGGACGCGGCCAGTGTGGGTCTCAGTAGTCTCAATCAGCATTGTTTTTGCTGATTCCACACAAAACAGAGGATGTGCCAGTGGTTTCAGTGGTTGGAGTTAAAGTTGCAGTTGGCATGTGTTTGGGGCTGGGTTTGGGGCCATGGGCCAGAGGCCTGAGGCCTGGGGATTCGTGTCGCTGATTTGTTCGCTGTCATAATTCAATAAAGTAGTCAAATGTCAGCCATACTTACGCAAAAAGCGCACAGCTTACGGATGTTATGGCTGCCCTTGTTGTCAGCTGCTGCACCACCAAGAACCATGAAACACCAAGCATGAAACACCAACATGCATCACTGTACCAAGGGGCCTAAACGAGTTTCAGCGCTTAGGGAATACATGCAAATCCGCTTAGTGTTTGCATGCAGATCAAAAAAATTAACACACAGAGATAGAGAGAAAGAGACAGAGAGGGATAGAATGAGAGAAACATAGAGACAGAGAAAAAACGTTTCCCCACTAACCCCTTTTAAAAATATAATAATAATAATAATAATGATATGTCATACGAAACGCAGCAAGAGCAATGCTTATTCTCACTTGAATGAACAACTTCTGTGTTAATTAACTGATTTTAATCCGTTTCTCAGGATAGATAAATATATAAGCAGAGAGTGCGTATTCTGAATAACAACTGTATTGTATGTTCAATCTAACGTTTATTATTCGGGTTTTATCGATTAGGCCGTAAAGAGGACAGACAGCTCATCGTCCTTATCAAGAATACAAGAATACTGCTTTATGAGGTCTACCACGCATCCTTCTGCATAATTGAAAACATCTTCGCCTGCACCATTGCATTTCATAAAGAGATATCAAAAATTTGAAACAAACTTGATCTGTTTGCAACATCTGACAACCTAAATCAAGTAAGTTGGTGTCTCTGGCTTTTTTATACCCTGTGCCCATCAAAAAATGGGGAAAACAGGGTTAATAATTTCGTCAGAATGTATGTGACAGACAGAAGGAGGCGTGGCAGACCCCACAAAGTATATATATTATTGATCAGGACGCCAATTTTAGTCGATTTAGCCCTGTCTGTCTGTCTGTCCGAGCAGCCATTTTTGTTGATATAGGTACACTTAGGGAAAAGCAGCCAGAATCTTTCTTGATTTTTATGGCTTACATCAATCCGACAAATGTCTTGAAAAATTCTAGAAAGTTTCTTACTTGATATTTCTTGATTTAAGTAAGAATCTGGCTTACATTCAAAAACAAGAAATATATTTCTTGGTTCAAGAGAGAAATACTTTAATTAGGCGGAAACTTGCTTAACTCAAGAAAAACACGCTTGAACTAAGCCGAAAGCTTTCTTAGTTTCTTGTTGCCATGACGACAAGAGCAGTGCAGCAATATATTGTGTATGCCTGTTTCACAAAATTTGGTTTGTTTACATACGTTGTCATGACGACAAGAGCAGGACAGCAATATGAAATATATGTCTGTTTCACAAAATTTGGTTTGTTTACATACGTTGCTATGACGACAAGAGCAGGACAGCAATATATCTCTTCTGTATGCCTTTTCACAAATTTGTTGTATGTGTGTGTTATGATCGGCAATGAACCGACGCCGAAAATCATTGGCGACGGCACTGACGACTAGCACGAAGGCATTATTCACACAAACATCACTGGGTTCCGGGTTCGATTCCTGCCGCAGGTAAGTACTAAACAAAACTATTATATGAGTGAAAATTAAATATTACTATTCAATTATTTATAATAATTCACAATTGTAATAAAATATGCAACCACAAAATACAAAAACCCACCCAGAGGGAAACAACAACAATTTTTTTTTATTTCAAGTCAAATTACGATTGAATTAAGAAAAAACAGGATTGATTCAAGAAACATCAGGATAGATTTAAGTAAAAATAAAAGTTTAATTCAAGACAGAAAAGGTTTAAGTCAATCCGGAATATTCCTAGCTATCCAAAACTTAATTAAAATCAAGCCATTCTGGATTACATGATTCTTACTTAAATTAAGTAATTCTTACTCAAATCAAGTAATTTCTGGATAACACGACTTTTAACCCGTTTTTGGATTGAATCAAGTCAGAATGGTTTGGTTTTTTCTCTGAGTGTGCTAATTGTATTTAAGGACTGAAAATTATTGGCATAAATTGAGATACTTATCAGCAGTTAGACTATACTGTACACTAGACTTAAACGCTAATAAATGACTTTAGAGATTCGGCATGAATAATATGCATGTAAAATGCTGTTATTGTTCTTTTCCATAGAAAACTTAAGTTTTGAGTCAGTTTTTGACCAGGTTGAGGCAACGGCTCGGCTCTCAGCTGGACAGGCTTTAGATGTATCTAGAAGATAAACGACTGCGTTGATGGTGAATAGTCTACAGAGCGGGGGACGACGATGGTTTTCGGTGACGCTTTTTAACAACAACATAAAGAGGAACAACAACAACAACACAGCAACAACAGTAACATTAACAAGAAGCAAAGACAAAAGAGACGAAGGAGCAGAGCTGGAGGAGCAAGCAAAAAGACAAACGTTGCGGCGACAACGCAGCAAGTGACAAACGTTTAGATGGATGGATCGTTCTTCATATGGGACCGAGCCGGGAACCCAGAGACAACGGACCGCACTCCGGCCGGTAACTTGGACGGCGACCCAGAGAACAGAGACAGGTTAGAGGAAGCCGAGGTATGGCCGAACGCGGCAAAGGAGGGCAGGACGGGGCAGAGCAGCAAGCAAATAAACCAACCGAAAAACGCGACGATTGCACATAAATTATATTCAAATTTCTTCAAGATCTGAAAGATATATAAATACGGGAAAAACCCACACACACACACACACATGTTCAGATACACATTTATAGTACATGCTTGTTTCCACTTATTTTTTTACCATTTGGTACACTCTGCGGCTCTTCTGGCTTGTCTGCCTGCCTGTCAGTGTCTCCCTTTGTTTCAAAATTATGCAGATATGTGCCTATCTAAAAACATCTTTTCATAGTCCGCAGTCCAAGTGAAAATCCCGCGCTAAAAACTCTACCAAATGCCGCCCCACAAAAAAAAAAAAACAACATCTCTTCCACCTGGTCGCGATCCTTCATTTATCTATCCCATTGGAAATCTGTTTATTGTGCATCGCATATCACAGTATCAACTGACAGTTGCATGGTGTAAAGCTGATAACTTTGATAATATTTCATGATATGTATATTGGTATTTTGTAGGCTAACAAAACCAACTCGTATACTATATAGTTTACAATTCAATTTCAGGGAAATTATTGGAGCTTTTTGTTTCCCCCTAATACTTTGGGAGATTACACCTAAGTTTCGTAACGATTAGTTAAACAGTAGATATTTGTAGAGTAGATAATTGTATGTAATGGCTTAATGCATCATGCAATGATTTTATCGATAAATTCAAATTTTTCGTCATTTTGTTTGAAACAGGGATTACAAATAATAATAATAATTAGCTTAATTAAATATTTAATAAATAAATAGAAGTAATAAATTCGCATTATTAAAAAAGAATTTAATATCAGTCCCATTCATTATTCGATTATGGAATTATTTATTTATATATTTTTTTTATGTCAACTTATTTTAGTCGACACAAAAAATTAAAAATATAATTTGAAATAAAGAATAAAATTAACCCTCTAATACCCAAGAGTGTCTCAAGACACTCATCGCAGCAACTAAGGTAGGGAAGAAAGGTAAATTAGGAGTAGTCTACTTCAATAGGGAGGTAAATCAATGCCAAAAACCCAGTTTAAGCGATGAAGAGCGAATAGAAGAAATTTCTTCTGTACAGATTCAATTCTATCCATACTCCAAAAAATGCACAAGAGAGGTATACAGAAATTTTGTGGTATGACCCTTCATCAAATTCCCTAGACCATCGTTTGATGAATCCAAGGACCCGAAGAGCTTTACTGATGGCGAACACGATGTGTTTATAGAATTTAAGTTTAGGTGAGGTTATGTCATCATACGTTGGGCACAGCTTAACATCGTCGGCATACATAAGTATGGAAAAGTGTGATAATACAAATGAAAGATCATTGATAAACGAGTCGAAAAACGAAGGACCAAAGTGACTACCTTGAGAAACACCAGATGTTACATATACAGATTTAGATAAACTACTTTTAAAAAAAATAACTTTCTGAGTTCAGGGAGACTTAATCTATTTATGTTCATTGTGGGCGGTAGGGGCGTCGCATCTAAGATTTTAAATAAACCTAATCTGCGTATGGTATACACCTTTCAAACAAGACAAAGCTGCAAAAGTTTAGGATATCTCGGCGTTTATCCAGACGGACAGACAGACAGGGCTAAATCGACTCAGCTCGACATCTTGATCAAGAATATATAATATATAGATTGTGGGGTCTGCCACGCCTCCTTTTGCCTGTTACATACATTCTGACAAAGTTATTAAGCCTGTTTTCCCATTTTCAATGGAAGACGAGCTGAGTCGATTTAGCCCTGTCTGTCTGTCCGTCTGTCCGTTGCTGTAATTTTTGGCATATAGGTAGATAAATAACGGACGCAGATCAAGTTTATTTAAAATATTGGATGCCACGCCCCTGCCGCCTATAAAGACAGAAATGAAATACATTCGCCAATAAAAGAGACACAAATCTAGTTGCATAAATTCTGTCTTTAGTAATTGGTAGGTCAATATAATACGCAGATGAAGTTTATTTCACATTTTGGATCCCACGCCCCTTTTACGTCCTAAACAATAAAAAGCACGCATTGAAATCGGTTAATAAATACGGAAGATATTGACGAAACAATATGGCAGCGCACACACAAAAAAGTAAAGAAAAGAAGAATAATTGCTGCTACGCTTCGTGTTGCAGTTTTAAAAAATTTTATTTAAACTATTTTATAATGATATTTGTAAGATTCATATGTACAACTGAAGCTAAAGGCAGTTGCTAAAAAGCTCATTGCTTATATTATGGCTGTGCAATAGTAATTTAATGATTAAATGCATTAATATAATATGCAAACCTGCGTACATTGAGATAAAAAATAACGATTTATCGTAATTTACGTTCGTGACAAAAGTTCAACAAGCGGGTTCTTTAAATTCGTATATTTTGTTTAAACTGTTGAGATTAAAATAAGGCACGATTGGTGCTTAATGAATTGCACTTTCGTTGTACTCAACCTCGTGTATTGCCCTAATTATTCTGAATACATTTACTATTAAATTCCGATCTGCGCATGATTTCTATCACAAAACAAGTGACATTTACGATTGAATCTTTATTTTTTCGAGTATACAGCTCGCCAATAAATGGTTTTCACTAATTATAACTATGGCCATAACTAACTAGTTTCATATCGAATAATGTGGCCTCTTGCACTCATAATATTGTTGTTTGGGACTAAAAGAATTTATATATGCGATATCTTTAATGATATCGTGTGGTTTCATCTGGCCTTTGTTATGTTGTTATTATACGTATTGTGTACATGTAGTTTTTCATGTTTTGCTGTTGTTCAGCCGTGAGTTTGTTTTTAATGTGCCATGCCGTTGCTTTGTCGTTTATGTTTCTATCAAATTGAATTAGTGGCCTGCTGATGTTGAAGAATTTTGGCTGATTTGAAAGCTACGAAAAGCTAATTTGACGAAGGCTTTGATCTGCACAGATGACAGCTGTTTCCAGAGCGTTGACAATGCGGAACACGGAACACTTGTCTTTAATCTTGAACGCAACTTGAAGACGCTAGTTATCTGTAGTCGAAGTTGTGTCTAGAGATTATTTATGATAATGATATTATACTACCTTTTGCATATGATATGTCCAGTTGTGTGTGTGTGTGTGCGTGTGTGTGTGTGTGTGTCTTGGGGGTGGGGTTGACTGGGGCCTGGGGAGTGGCGACGAGTGAAGGAAGCGCTGTCTAAAATTGCCAACTGCCACATTAATCCAGGCGACATATATATGAATGTATCTGTAGCTGTATCTCTGATACATGTATATATATATATATAGGCGAGTGCGTGTGTGTGTTTGAGATATACAGATATCGTTGTCGCTGGACGAGGGTTGCTCGTTGCTTGCCTCTAAATGAGTGCACATTTCAGATAAATTATTGCACACAATTCGTGTACAACGGCGTCTGGCACGAAATGTATTTAACAAATTAAATTTACACAGACACACTCTGTGTTTGTGTGCACGCGCGTGTGTGAGTGTATCTGTGTGAGAGAGACAGCACACATCAAAGAGTGCGCCGCGGCGTAACTGCGCCTGGCCGACGGAGCGACAGGCCGACGGCTCTAACAGCCCCGCTGACTGCCGACTCTGTCTGCTGTGTGTGAGTGTGTGTGTATCTGTGTGTGTGTGCAAGTGTGTGTGTGTGTCGACTGGGCGTTGCTTAAAGTCAGCCAATGCCAGCGCGCGCGCACATAGATACACACACACGCAAACAGGCAGCTACACAGAAAAAGGTACACAGAGTAAAATATACAAATACAGAAGCTACTAGCTATAAGATACACACACAAGTAAATTGCTTTGTTTTCGCTTTTTTAACTGCATAATCATGCCACATTTTTTTTTTTATCTTCGAGATACTTTTGAGTGCGCGTATCTTATCGAATGATATTTGCTTGTGGCACAAGACACGACTGCTGTCACGTGACACGTTCAATTGTTATGCCTGTAGCCATGCCCAAGTGTATGTATCTTTAACTGCATCTGTATCTGTATCTGCTTTTGTATCTGTATCTACAGCTGCAGCTGCTCATGTATCTGCAGCCGCATTGGCATCTGCAAAGCTGCTCCACTTGTGGGTGTTTGTGCAGTTCATTCATGAGATGGCGGACACACCTCACTCACACACACAACTTATACACACACATACACATGCACAGCGTTTGCAAAAGCAGCAGAGTGTTGGCTTGAGGATAAGAAGCTAGATTGCACGAAATATTTGTATCAATAATAATTTTAGTGAAACCCCAAGAATTATTTGAGTCCAACTAACATTAAAATGTTTTGCATTATTGTTTCCTATTAATGTTTTTTGTTTGATTCAGAAATGTTAAGTAATTCATTTTGTAAATCATGGTGTTACCATCGATAAATTTGAATTTAAAAAGTTACAAAATAAGCAATCGTATTGTTCTTCCAAAATGTTCTTATATTCTTTTCATAATGTCTTTATTAAAAGCATTAATCAAAACGAAACATGCAGTAGAAAAGATGAAAAAAGAGCATTCGCATTTTAAATATTTCAAAATTTTGTTCACAAATTTTTACACATCGTAGTTTAACATTCACATTCAAATAAAATTTGATAGATTCCCTATATAAATATGTTAAAACAACATTTTTGCATCGACTTTTAATATTTTGCATACATGTATGGTCAAGCATTCTGTGGAAATGCTCAATGTTATGTGTTCATTATTTTTATACCCTGTGCCCATTTGAAAAATGGGAAAAACAGGGTTAATAGCTTTGTGCGAATGTATGTAACAGGCAGAAGGAGGCGTGGCAGACCCCACAAACTATATATATTCTTGATCAGGGTGAAGAGCTGAGTCGATATAGCCATGTCTGTCTGTCTGTCTGTCTGTCTGTCTGTCTGTCTGTCCGTCCGTCCGTTTGTATGAACGCGTCGATTTCGGAAACTGCAAAAGCTAGAGAAGCTGTTTTGGTTGCTATCGGTAGGTGTATTCAATACGCAGATCAAGTTTATTTCAAATCGTTGATGCCACGCCCCCTTCACGCCCAAAAATCAATAAAACTCACATAACCTCGAATTTTTAACACAAAAAGTTGAGCATAGAATGTTGTTATTCGGAACATGTACTCTCTACTATTATATTTAACTATCCTGAAAAGAGGATTAAAATCGGTTGATAAACACAGGAGATATAAGCTACGACATACTTGAACTTAAAAGTTCAAAAACAAGCGTAATATTAAACATAGAATGTTGGTTTTTGGTATATATACTCTCTTCTATTATATTTAACTATCATGAAAAGCGCATTAAAATCGGTTAATAAACATAGGAGATATTAGCTACTCAATACTGCATGTATTGCTTCGCACGGGCCCTGCAGCCCAGCAAGTGTTTGTGTGTATGTATAAACAGAAACACACATACTTGAAAATTAGACGAATACCATATATGTATGTGTGCATGAACGCATGTAAACAACACCAATTGCGAGGTGCCAAAATAAGATTGCGCAAAAGAACAAAAGTCTGTGACGCGTGACGTCAGAGACCAAGCGACAAGTGTTCGAGCGCCACCTTCATCGCCATACCATGTGCCAAATTGAGTTTTGGCGGTAGCGTTGCCACCTTGTCAGATCGTTTTAATCAAGATAGATTAAATTATATTTAAAGAATTTTATTATATACTGAACGGGCGAGCGCGCAGCGCGAGCTGTGGCACAGGGTATAAGACAGTCGGGCTTGCCCGACTGTCAGGTCGAGCGCGCCAGAGCGCGCGAGATTTTTTTCATTTATTAAGTTCGTTATTTACATACAATATTTAACATTAAGCATTAATTATTTGCTGTATGAATTGGAAAAACATTCACTATAACTACTAAAAACAATAATGGGTTTGCAAACTTACGTTTATCCAAACTGCAATAAATTTTGCATTTTTAAGCTTATACAAAAATATTTAAATGCCCGCGATACGATGGTGTATGTATTCATATACAACTTAGAAAACATGATTAAAAATATACGCAATTTTTAATGCAACACGGTTAACAGTTAAAAGTACACTGGGAGAAAAATCAAGAAGTTAAGCGCGTTTTGTTTATAATTACTTTCATTAACTTTTAAGATTAAAATAGGATACGATTCGTAACTAATTTAATTATTGTTTGCACTTAATTGCTTTCCAACCGCGTATTTTGCTTTAGTCTGAATTCATTCACGTTTCTATTTTTATTTGTACTCGAATTCATGAATACAAGATTGACTTAAAAACTTGAATATAAAGAACAAATCATTCTACTACTAATCTCTGAGTGTAAAAACGTAGAAATTGCAATTCTCACCAAATTAAATGGAATACAGTTAAATTAACTTGGATTTCTCCTGTCCACAGGTTACCATTTTGCCCGCATTGTGCACCTTGAAAACAGCTAGATCTGGCGGGGAATGCGCTAACTGGGGCAACACTGGGGCAGCAGCGAGTTGCATTATTTTTGCAAGCCTGTGTGTCATGCACTCACACTCATGCTCTCTCACACTCTCTCTCTCTCTCTCTCTCTCTCTCTCTCTCTCTCTCTCTTTCTCTCTATATTTTTCTCGCCGTCTCTCTCTTCAGTGGGTGTGTGCGTGTGTGTGTGTTGGGCTGAGTGCTTTATCTGCCAAAGCTGTAAATATCCGCGAGATTTACAACGCTAGCGACGACGGCAGACGGCGGACAACAACGACGACATCAAGAGCGTGGCGTATCTCAGATACTTATGTATGTATCGGTATCGGCATTAGTATCGGCATCGGCAACGGCGGCATCAGCATCGGGCAACGAACACTGGGCATTGGGCAAACGTTTTGGCAGGCATTCGACAAGAAGAAGACAACACGACTCCAACTCGCCTCGACTTGCAGCGGCATAACGCATAACGCTACAGCTACAGCTGCAGATGCAATATCTTTAAGATACTTTGCGCCAAATTGTGCTCCAGTTTTGTGGCCCATTGTTGCCGCAGCGCCCTGTCAACGTAACTCACAATTGAATTGTTCCTTTGTATTGTGCTGCCGCTTCCGCTGTCACTGCTTCAACTTCAACTCCAGCTCCAGCTCCAGCTCCAGCTCCATCTAATTGGCATACGGCTGCATGTGACGGTCAGCGGTTAGCTTCGTTTGTAGTGCACCGCCTGGCCAAAGCACCAGCTAATCCCTAATCCCTTGGAGATTTCCGCCGCAAGATGCTCGTGCCGCCGGACATGTTGGCCGCCCAGACGCGCATCATCTACCAAATGAATCGATTCTGCGCCGAACGGGTGCAGGCGCGAATGTTCAAAACAGCGACGGCCATACGCGAGATCTGCAAAATAGTTCAGGATATACTCAAGGAGGTCGAACTGCAGGAACCCCGCTTCATATCCAGTCTTGTGGAGTGCAATGGCAGGTGAGTACGACCACAAGTGCGTAAGCACTTACGGCCACGAGACCGTAAGGATCACAGGTTTTATTTTGCAAATTTCATTATGATCAGCATACATACTTTGATTATTATGATTTTAGTTAAATGTATTTGTGGTCACAACATAGAGCGTAGAATGATATAAGTACATGTATGTCTGATTGGGTCTTTCTGGGTTTTCCCATTACATTCCAGCTGGACCTTTTTTTTTCTTTTTTCTTTAATTTAATTTCATATTTAAATCTTAATTTTTCCTCATATTTTCTTATCTTATTTTCGTATATTCATACCCTGTGCCCATTTGAAAAATGGGGAAAACAGGGTTAATAACTTTGTAAGACTGTTTGTAACAGGCAGAAGGAGGCGTGGCAGACCCCACAAACTATATATATTCTTGATCGGGGAAACGAGCTGAATCGATTTAGCCCTGTCTGTCTGTCCGTCTGTTTGTCTGTCTATCTGTCTGTCTGTCTGTCTAAACGCTAAGATTTACTACACTTTAAAAGCTAGAGAAGCCGTTTTGGTCTCTTTTGAAGTGTGTATACCATACGCAGATGAAGTTTATTTAAATCTTGAATGCCACGCTCCTGTCGCCTACAATTAATGAAATAAAATATTTTCGCCAATTTAAGAGACACTGAGCTATTTACATAAATTCTGTCTTCAGTAGTTTGTATGTCTATGTCATACGCGGATGAAGTTTATTCCAAATTTTGGATGCCACGCCTCCTTTATGCCTTAATCGATAAAAACCGAATAACAAGAGTAATATTGAAAATAGAATGTTGTTATTTAGAATATATACTCTCTTTAATTATATTTAACTATACTGAAAAGCGCATTGAAATCGGTTGATAAACACAGGAGTTATTAGCGAAACAATATTGCTGGCGGCAACTCGCTTGCCCTCTAGTTAAAGCTGGCACACATAACAAAGTAAGAAGAAGAAGAATTGCTGCTACGTTTTGTATGAAAGTTTTATATAATTATATTAAAAATATAGGGTACAGGATATTCTAATGTCGGGCCCGTCCGACAGATCTGCCCCGTTCAGCTGCGCTTATATTACTTAATTATACCCATGGCATTTTGAAACCCTTTGCGGTGAACTCCTTTTTGTGCGCAGAAAACAGATCGACGACACCTAAACGAGTGATAAAACATATAACATTAGAATGGTAATTTAATAAAATTTCAAATGTATTAAAAACGAAAATGTATTAAATCTTTAACTTACTTCGAAAAATGCATCAGCAAAAACACGTCTTCCTTCCACTTGTGAATTGCGCAACTGAGCAAAATCTGTATATGCATTTTCTATTGTCTTGCACGATTTTTCATTCCGTTATTTTTATCACTGTTATTTAAGTGCATTTTAGGAGCCCCCGCTCTCACTTCCTCCTAAAATGCTCAGAAATAAGTGCATTTTAGGAGCCCTCGATTTTAAGGCTTTTAATATGCTCCGAAACCCCTCAGAATTATGAGCTCCCTCCCAAAATGCTCATATACTGGGCTCTTTTTGGGCACTTAATAATGAGCGCTCCGAAAATTGCTAGCTGGGTAAACAGTTGGGTTTGCCCGACTCTGTGTCAAGAAAGCAGCGGCGCGATATATTTTATATTCTTTAAGTTAATTTTTTTCTTTATATTTGATTTATTTTGTAATATATTTATTCTGAATACATTTGTCTAATTGTACTATTATTTCTCAAATTTAAGTTTATTTATTTATAATTTGTTTCTTATATATTATACGCTTTCTTATCTTTTATGTTAAACAATTAATGTATATTTAAAACCATTATAAAATAATTTTGCAATAAATATTAAGCTATTTTAAATAACAACATTAAATTTTAGTTGATACGAATAAAATTAAATTAATAATGAAGATTATATAATAAATAAACAAAACGACAAATCCCATGTGTAAGAATTAATAATAGCATATTGGTAGCATATATTGGTAGTATTTCAATATCTAAAATCGTTTTAAAGCAAATTTATCTGAAACACTTCTCAGTAACCTCAGTTACCTAGTTGTAACAAATTATTAGCTGCAATAATAGCTCATTGAAACTGAGTTAAATTTATACAATATCTCTTACGCTCACGATTTTGTATACTTATGGTATCTACATCATCATCAGTTTGCGGCAGTCGCCAATGAATCGCATTCATATTGAACTGTTTGAAATGGCTTGAAGCAATGACATTGCATGTTTCATGCCATTGGGGTAGCTCTGACTGCTCGTTCTGCTTGTCATCTTTGGCCACAACAGAAGTGCCATGATGATGACAGGCAACAGCAACCGGAGTTACGGAGATGCGAATCAATATACCAATATGCCTTTAATGGATTATGAAATTGTCTCAACTTTATGCTATTTATGTTATGCTAATTGCACAGCAATTTGGTTTTCTATATCAGGTGCATTCAAGTAAAAATATATAATTTATTTGCAGTATATTTAGGCCCTTTACTTTAAAAAAGTAAAAAAGGGTCTATTAGTTTAGTGCAAAGAGAAAATGTGTGTAACACCCAGAAGGAGGCATGGCAGACCCCATAAAGTATTTATATTCTTTATCAGGACGACAAGACGAGTCGATATAGCCGTCTGTCCGTCTGTCTGTCCGTCAGTATGAACACCTAGATCTCAGCAACTATAAGGGCTACAGACACCATATTCGGGATTTAGATTCTTCGACACCTCCTCCCCTTCCCACGCAAACCGCAAAAAGCTACTGCAGCCACAGCTTTAAAGTTATTGACTTGTTATTGAATTGGGTACGTAACTAGCTTATGACAATCTATATTGACCATGTAAATTTCGTTTCGATCGGATAAGAAACAGCGAACATATGCCACACACAATTTGCCGCAACATGCTGAGGAGGGGGGGGGGGGGGGGGGGGGGGGTGTGCCTTGCATACGCGCGTAGCATAGTTTGTTAGCCTTTGATTGTGTTTGTAAATGCATAAAGTTAAAGTAAAGTGTCTCGTACTGTCGGTTACGTCCGACTGTAGCCTCGGTCCCACTGATCTGCCCCGTACATATAGTTTTTATTCACTTCTGTAAAAATCATTTATAAATAGAGTACCATTTATTCACAATACCCTATTGAAGTTTTAAAATACATACATACGTGTCGGGTCAACATTTATATTTGCCATGTTTTATTTTAATTTTGCAATGATTGTAAAAGGCGAATATGCTTTATGACCGAACATGCTTTATAAAAAATGCTGCAACGCACATACTGACATCTCTGTCTCTCGCAGTGGCTCAAGCATACACGCACGACAATCGTATAGTGCGTAACAGAGAGCTGCAACGATCACAACATTTTCAATCATACTCGATCATTGATTCGGATTTTTTGTGCCCGAAAATTTTGCTTCAGCAAAATCGAATCGTCGTAAGCGAGTGTGCTCGAAACGAATTTTCAGTTCGATTGCCTCTTGCTTGTTTCGTACATGATTGGGTTTGATCGAATGGGTCGGTTCGAGTCAACCCGAGCTACCTACTTCGGCATGACCCGAACGTATGATGCACTTGCTGAACATTTTCAGTTTGCTTGTCATAGTCGGTGGCTTAACAAGCATTATTATGGAGGACGAACAAACATACATAGTATGTATGTATATGAAATAATGTTTTTGTTAATATTATTAGCTAAAAAAAAATAAATACATAAAATTATATTTTTGTTAATATTATTAGTTTTAAGAAAAATAAATACATAAAATTATATTTTGGCTAATATTATAAGTTTGAAGAAAAATAAATATATTATGTTGATATTATTAACTTTAAGTAAAATAAATAAATTATGCTTTTGTTAATATAATTATTATTTATTATTATCATGTGTGTAAGCAGCGTTTGGGCACTACTGCTCTAAAAAAAAAACAAATGTATTTACATACATACATACAAATTATATATATGTACATTTCACAACGAAATTCTCGATCTGATTGCATCACTCACACTCTTTGCAAGCGCAGCATGACCGAAGTCTGAGTTTAATGCTTCGGCCGTGTCGTTCGTTTTTTCCGTTCAAGCATTTTCGACCAGTGCGTCGAGCAAGCAAGCTGATCGAACGAACTCGGTTCGGATTATGCTGCTGCCCGTTCGTGATTGGTTTTGCGACGACCTGTCCTGAGTTGTGAATGGTTTGCGCAAAGTCTGATCGAGCAGGCTCGATCATGCCCGATGCAGCTCTCTGCTGCCCGTTCGTGATTGGTTTTGCGACGACCTGTCCTGAGTTGTGAATGGTTTGCGCAAAGTCTGATCGAGCAGGCTCGATCATGCCCGATGCAGCTCTCTGGTGCGTAACTCTCTCTCAAGCCTCTAACCTCACGCAACATGTTCGCATCGAACTATTCTGACCATCTGGCGAATATAGTACAAAGCGTACTAACAAACAACCGTTACTCACATTTGATTTGAATTCTCATACACTGACTACCATAATTAAAGATCCGACATATCGCTCGATGACCAGAAGAGAGTGTCATAACTCAAAGAACGCGATTTTTGAGTTAATGATGCAGTAATCTTGGTTGGATATTAATCTATCTTGTGTCAATCAAATACATTGTCCTATCTTCAATACACAAAGCGTGAGAAGAGAATACATATGTCGCTCCGCTTTGTATGGAGATACACGGCGCTTAAAAACTTTTAACGCGTTTATCTCGAAACGCACTTTTTTTAAATATGACACTCTTCTGTTAAACGAGCGATATGTAAAAAGAAGAATTAATTAAAAATATGTATGAAGAGCCGATGTTTGAAATTTAATTTTAAATTTTTTTTGGGTATACGCAGACATATCGGGCAAGTGTATATCTCTTGTAGTTAGAACATGTTTTTATTATTTACATATCAATATGTTTTTATTACTTATCAACATTATTTTTAAGATTATTGATTTTACTGCTGCACTGAGAGAAAAATAAAGGGTTTGCATCAATTCTCAATACATATGGGCATTTCCACAATGGCGATTAGACCATTCATACGCGTTTAAAGTAAAATAACTGTAAAAATGAAGCGATTTTTTTCTGAAAGGCTTAACAAATAGCATTTAATTAGCTCTTTCATTGATGGAAAGATTGATTTTGGGCAGATTTTCATTTTTAAGAAAATTGAAAAATTCAAGTCATTTCTGACGGTACAAAAATGGTAGTGGCATTTGAGGTCAACCAATTCAATCGCCAATTTCAGCGAATCCAGTGGCAATATTTTAATGCAACAAATTTTGAACTCTTGTGCATTGATGCCTCTTCAAAATGGTTATGTTTTTTTTCAAAGATTACTTGCATTTTTCTTTAATTCAATTTAAAAAAATCAAGCGGGACATTTTACATAGGACATTTTTTTTATCACTATTTGTATGTTAATGCCATTGCTGGCAAAGGAAAATAATTAAGAACAAATTGTAAAAATCTTTTTAAATCAACAAAATAGTGAATTTATTCATTTTTATACAACAGGAAACTTAATAAACATGTTATTGGATCTTCCTTTAACTTTTCTCTCCACCGTTTGCAAGTTTCTCTTCTATTTTGGCAACTTTTTTCGCTTACCTACATTTTAATAATCTCCAGTTTTTGGCGTCCAGCGATCAAACTGTTGACTTTTTTGAATCAAAATAAATTGATTTATCTTTAAAATTAAATTTCCATTCTTTTAAGGTATATTTAACCATATTTCACCCACGCGTTCAATTACAATCATCGTCTGAACTTGAAAATTTGAAAAAAAATCGCAGAAAAAAATAACTCTTGACAAAAGTAGTTTTTGCACAAAAAAAAAAAATATTTAAACTTGTCCAATCTACTTCGGATTTTTTTTACTGATAGCTCAGACAATATATTTAATGAAATGAATTATTTTGTAATGCATACATAATAATAAATGTTGATTTATTAAAAAAATCCATTGACCGTCTGTAGACGTTCTTGCCAGGCTGAGCGTAAAAAATTTGGACAGCGCAGAGCAGTCGGACGTGACAGATCAGTCGGACGGGCCCGACTGTAGAATACTCTGTGCCTTTTATTTTATATACAATTTTATAAAACTGTCACTCTAAGCGTATCAACAGTATTTCTTCTTCTTCCCTTTTTACGTGCGCCAGCTGCACTGCGCTGCGCTGCTGCTGCTGCGCTGCTGGGCTGTGCTGCCAATTGCGTAGGTTATATCTACTTTGTTTATTAACCGATTTTAATGCGCTTTTCAGCATAGTTAAATATAATAGAATAGAGTATATGTACCAAACATCAACATTCCATGTTTAATATTACGCTTGTTTTTGAACTTTGAAGTTCAACTATTGTGATGCTTATATCTCCTGTGTTTCTTAACCGATTTCAATGCGTTATTCGGCATAGTCAAATATAATACAAGAGAGCTTATGTTCTAAATAACAACATTCTATGCTTAATATTACGCTTGTAATTAAACTTTTTATGTTAAAAAACACGAGGTTGTTTGGGTTTTATTGATTTTTGGGCGTAAAGGGGGCGTGGCATCCCATTCAAAATAAACTTGATCTGCGTAAGATAACTACCTATCTATAGCAACCAAAACGGCATCTCTAGCTTTTGTAGTTGCTGAGATCGACGCGTTCATCCAAACAGACGGACAGACAGACAGACAGACAGACAGACGGACATCGCCAAATCGACTCAGCTTGTCTCCCTGATCAAGAATATATATACTTTGTGGGGTCTGCCACGCCTCCTTCTGCCTGTTACATACATTCTGACTAAGTTATTAACCCTGTTTTTCCCATTTTTATACCCTGTGCCCATTTGAAAAATGGGATAAACAGGGTTATTAACTTTGTGCGAATGTATGTAACAGGCAGAAGGAGGCGTGGCAGACCCCACAAACTATATATATTCTTGATCAGGGAAACGAGCTGAGTCGATTTAGCCCTGTCTGTCTGTTTGTCTGTCTGTCTGTCTGTCTGTCTGTCTGTCCGTCTGTCTGTCTGTCCGTCTGTTTGGATGAACGCGTCGATCTCAGCAACTACAAAAGCTAGAGATGCCGTTTTGGTTGCTATAGATAGGTAGTTATCTTACGCAGATCAAGTTTATTTCAAATCGTTGATGCCACGCCCCCTTTACGCCCAAAAATCAATAAAACTCACACAACCTCGTGTTTTTATACCCTGTGCCCATTTGAAAAATGGGAAAAACAGGGTTAATAACTTTGTGCGAATGTATGTAACAGGCAGAAGGAGGCGTGGCAGACCCCACAAACTATATATATTCTTGATCAGGGAGACGAGTTGAGTCGATTTAGCCCTGTCTGTCTGTCTGTCTGTCTGTCTGTTTGGATGAACGCGTCGATCTCAGCAACTACAAAAGCTAGAGATGCCGTTTTGGTTGCTATAGATAGGTAGTTATCTTACGCAGATCAAGTTTATTTCGAAAATTGGACGCCACGCCCCCTTTACGCCCAAAAATCAATAAAACGCAAACAACCTCGTGTTTTTTAACATAAAAAGTTGAATAACAAGCGTTATATTAAGCATAGAATGTTGTTATTTGGAACATAAGCTCTCTTGTATTATATTTAACTATCCCGTAAAGCGCATTGAAATCGCTTAAGAAACACAGTAGATATAAGCATCACAATAGTTGAACTTAAAAGTTCAAAAACAAGTGTAATATTAAACATAGAATGTTGATATTTGGCACATATACTCTATTCTATTATATTTAACTATGCTGAAAAGCGCATTAAAATCGGTTAATAAACAAAGTAGATATAACCTACGCAATTGGCAGCGCAGCCCAGCAGCGCAGCAGCAGCAGCGCAGCGCAGTGCAGCTGGCGCACGTAAAAAGGGAAGAAGAAGAAATACTGTTGATACGCTTAGAGTGACAGTTTTATAAAATTGTATATAAAATAAAATGCACAGGGTATTCTACAGTCGGGCCCGTCCGACTGATCTGTCCCGTCCGACTGATCTGTCCCGTCCGACTGATCTGCCCTGTCCAAATTTTTTAACATACAAAGTTGAATAACAAGCGTAATATTCAACATAGAATGTTGTTATTCGGAACATAAGTTCTCTTATATTATATAACTATCCTCAAACACGCATTGAAATCGGTTAAGAAACACAGGAGATATAAGCTTTACAATAGTTAAACTTAAAAGTTCAAAAACAAACGTGATATTAAACATAGAATGTTGTTATTTGGTATATATAATCTCTTCTATTATAATTAACTATTCTGAAAAACGCATTGAAATCGGTTAATAAACAAACTATATATAAGCTACGCAATTGGCAGCGTAGCCCAGCAGCGCACCAGCAGCAGCAGCGCAGCGCAGTTGGCGCACGTAAAATGGAAGAAGAAGAAGTACTGCTGATACGCTTAGTGTGACAGTTTTATAAAATTGTATATAAAATAAAAGGCACAGGGTATTCTACAGTCGGCCCGTCCGACTGATCTGCCCCGTCCGACTGATCTGCCCTGTCCAAATTTTTCAAATGGGCACAGGGTATAAAAATCGCGACTGCGCTGCCTGCGCTGGCTGCGCTGCTTGCGAGTGCACAATTGCGGCCATAAATACTTCTAGTAGAGATATGGTTATGAAATTTTCACCAAAAATCTAAAAAAATAATTTAAATATACTATACAAAAATTTAAATATACTATCCTATAGCTCCCATAGAACCCTCAAACGCGCAAACACTCTAGTGTATCCATATTGTCGATCATTTAAATGCGAAATAGCCGACTTTATCTATATAAGGCAATATATTTATGCATCCAGAATGTGGTTAATGTATATCCACATAATGCATAATGATCAATGGATGACTTTGCTTTGCTTGAAGATTCAAATATGAACTCTAAAAATAGTTTCATGGATCGGTTTCATGCTCGTGTAGAGTTCCGACATATTAAACCAGAATGGGCGGAGCAGATCAGTCGGACGGGCCCGACTGTAGAATACCCTGTACCCTATATTTTAAATATAATTATATAAAACTGTCATACAAAACGTAGCAGCAATTCTTCTTCTTACTTTGTTATGTGTGCCAGCTTTAGCGGCCGCGCTGCTAGAGGGCGAGCGAGTTGCCGCCTGCAATATTGTTTCGCTAATAACTCCTGTGTTTATTAACCGATTTCAATGCGATTTTCAGGATAGTTAAATATAATGAAAGAGAGTATATATTCCAAATAACAACATTCTATGTTCAATATTACTCTTGTTATTCGGTTTTTATCCGATTAAGGCGTAAAAGGGGAGTGGCATCCAAAATTTGAACAAAGCCTCATCTGCGTATGACAAAAACCTACCAACTACTGAAAACAGAATTTATGTAAATAGCTTAGTGTCTCTTAAATAGGCGAATGTATTTTATTTCATTCATTGTGGGCGGCAGGGGCGTGGCATTCAAGATTTGAAATAAACTTGATCTGCGTATGGTATACACCTTTCAAATGAGACCAAAACGGCTTCTCTAGCATTTGTAGTTTAGAAAATCTCAGCGTTCATACAGACAGACAGACAGACAGACAGACAGACAGACAGACAGACGGATAGACAGACAGACAGACAGGGCTTAATCGACTCAGCTTGTCTCCCTGATCAAGAATATATATAGTTTGTGGGGTCTGCCACGCCTCCTTCTGCCTGTTACATACATTCGCACAAAGTTATTAACCCTGTTTTTCCCATTTTTCAAATGGGCACAGGGTATAAAAAATAATATTAATAAAAGTCGGCTATTTCGCATACACTCGAGTGTTTGCTCGTTAGAGGGTTCTATGGGAGCAATAGGTTATAGTCACCGATGTGCCCAATTTTTAGACCCTTTACTTTAAAAAAGTAAAAAGCGTCTATTAATTTAGTGCAAATGACAGATGTGTGTAACAGGCAGAAGGAAGCGTGGTAGACCCCACAAAGTATATATATTCTGACTCAGAACGACGAGCTGAGTTGATATAGCCATGTCCGTCCGTCCGTCCGTCCGTCTGTCCGTCTGTCCGTCTGTCCGTATGAACACCTAGATCTCAGCAACTAAAAGAGATAGAGACACCACCTTTCCGGATTTAGGTAGTCAGCTAATGCAAGCAGATCAAGTTTGTTTCAAACTTTTGAGATCTCGCCTCCTTCATCCGCGAATCATCAAAAATCTACACCTACCTCAAAAATCTCGAAAACTATAAACGCCACAGCAGCCACAATAATAGCGCTACAGACTTATAATTTGGCATGTACGTAGCCTAAGGTATTCTTCACCGATGATATTAATTTATTTATGATTTGAATTGGAAATAGCGAAGATATGCAATAGGCAATTTTTTTCAAAATGCATGTATGTGCAACTGCAGCCACAATATTAGAGCTATAGACTTGTAATTTGGTATGAGCATAGCCTATGGCATTCTCTAATTGTACTGTAAATTTTATTACGATCGGTTAAGAAACACCGAAAATATGCTACATTCAATTTGCGGCACTGAGCAGTGGGGGACTGGTGTGGCATGCATACGCTCGAAGCTTTCCTCTGTTTGTGTTTGTCAGTACATTTATACAAAGTAAAGGGTCTCCTACAGTCGGTTGCGTCCGACTGTAGCTCCGTCCTTACTGGTTTTATAGTATATTTTAATTATTTTTTTAGATTTTTGGTGAAAATTTCATAACGATATCTCTACTAGAAGTATTTATGGCCGCAATTGTGCACTCGCAAGCAGCGCAGCCAGCGCAGGCACCGCAGTCGCGATTTTTTAAGCTCAGCCCGGCAAGACCGTCTGTAGACGGTCAAAAGTTGTTTCCACCTGGCGGGCGTTCTAATCAATATTTTTGGATGAAATTCAAAACTTAACCTTTTGTCGACAATATTTACCACAAAAAAAAAATCCCAACTTCGTACGACCATTATTTCGAGTTTGCCCGTTAGAGGGTTAAAGCATGCTTTAGCAAAAACGTGCAGCGTATTATGTGGTCGACCAATCGACTCCGTTTTTACTCTTTTGATTATACGAATAACTATTAGCAATATTGTGAAATATGTCAATTTTCCGCAGATTCGAGGGCGTCGAGGTAGTGTCTCCTAATGAATTCGAGATCGTGCTCTATCTCAATCAGATGGGCGTCTTTAACTTTGTGGACGATGGCAGTCTGCCCGGCTGTGCAGTGCTCAAGCTGAGCGATGGGAGAAAGCGTTCCATGTCGCTCTGGGTGGAGTTCATTACGGCGTCTGGTTACCTTTCATCTCGCAAGATACGTGCCAGATTTCAAACGCTGGTGGCACAGGCGTGTGATAAGAGCATCTATCGAGATATGGTAAAGATGATTGGAGACACGACAGAGGTCAAGCTAAGAATAAGGGAGCGGTTTGTGGTGCAGATAACGCCGGCATTCAAATGCTCCGGCATCTGGCCACGATCGGCGGCACATTGGCCCATTCCACATATACCCTGGCCGCATCCGAATATTGTGACCGAGGTAAAGACGGAGGGATTCGATCTGGTGTCCAAGGAGAGCATCATACTGCAGAATAAGAACAACAATGCGGCTAGCATGGAGGGAGATGCCTGGGTGCTGAGTTTCTTCGAAGCCGAGAATCGACTGCTGCAAGGTGAGTGAAACGGGGAGAGACGATTCCGATTGCGGTTGATGTAGCTGCTGATGCTGAGATGTATCTATAATGAATCTCTGTATGTATAACTTTAAAGGTGGCTGCCGTCGCCGTTGCCTGAGCATACTGAAGACGCTGCGTGATCGCCACCTGGAGCTGCCTGGCAATCCGATCAGCGCGTATCATCTGAAGAATCTCCTGCTCTACGAATGCGAGAAGCATCCGCGAGACTTCGAGTGGGACGAGACCTGCATTGCGGATCGGCTCAATGGCATTTTCCTCCAGTTAATCTCCTGCCTGCAGTACCGCCGATGTCCCCACTACTTCCTGCCGAGTCTCGACATGTTCAAGGGTAAATCTTCCAGCGCCCTAGAGCAGGCCGCCAAGCAGGTCTGGCGTCTCACACGCGAGATGCTGACCAATGCCAATGCCTTTGAGAAGTTGTAAGCGTATGCGAAGCAGACAGAACTGAGTGAGACAGAGAGAGAGATGAGAGAGAGAGAGAGAGAGAGAGAGAGAGAGAGAGAGAGAGAGAGTGTGAGTGCGAGTGTGAGTGAGAGTGTTGTATGACTCAAGGTGCTAAATTTTCATTGTCACAGCGTGCCGATTGTACTGATCTGATAAGCGACTACACTCAGTAGCTGCCATTTTGTGACATGCCGGTGAGTGTGTGTTCATGTGATTGTGTGTGTGTGTTTGTAGCAATGTTGCCAATTTGGCCTTTTTCCGAATAGATCTATCCAGTTTTTAACGCTTCATCCGCATAAAAATGCAAAACATCCGCATACCGCAAATCTGTTCTTTTTTTTAGATTTTTCATCCGGAAATCTGTCCTACTTATTTTAAATTGAATATACCAATGCCTGTGTAGACTAAAATGTATGTAACTTGTTAATATTATAAACTTATATGTATATGATATATATCTATTATATATATCGATAACTTGTGCAAAAGTGCATTAAAAAGACCAACTTTAACTATATTTATTGACACAATCTATGTTTCGGCGCGAAATAACTAGCTGTTTTTTTTTTTTGCTGCTCTGTCGAACAGAGCAGACGTGTAAAATAATTTGCCCTGATGATGATTACCGACGTGTGATCGAAATATATTGGCAATAAAAACTTGGTTTTCCTTGTTTTTTATTTGTAATTGTCAACAACCGGGACCTACAGCTAGCTAACGTCAAAACATAATTTAATTTATTTATCAACAATAGTATGGGCGCGCTGTCACAGGGTGAGCCTCCTTCTGCCTGTTACATACATTCTGACAAAGTTAATAACCCTGTTTTCCCATTTTTCAATGGGCACAGGGTATAAAAACTAACAGCTTCTATCCTTCTTGGCTATCAAAACGTAAGAGGTCTATGTAGTAAGCTTCCTACTCTCTATTTAAATAGTCTTTCATTTCAATTTAAAATAATCGTTTTTACCGAAACTTGGTTAAGACCGGATATTTTAAATTCTGAAATCCTTTCTGCAAACTTTACTATTTTTAGGTGGTGGTGGAGTACATATAGCTATTGACGCTAGTCTCTCGGCTGTGCAAATTCAATGTTGCTCGTTTGACATCGAATTTGTTGCTGTCAAGATTCGTTTTAGTGGTCTTAATCTTTATGTAACTTGTTCGTGTATTCCTCCTTCTTCTGATATTTCTGTTTACCTAAATCACCTTTCTGCTATTAGGACAATTACATCCTCTCTTACGGATCATGATCTCCTTATCGTTCTTGGTGATTTTAATATTGCAGGTATTTCTTGACTAATTTCTGCTGAGTCCAATGGTTTGACACCGACGATCTCTCATGACTTTGTTGAGGGTCGGTACGGCATGTCATTGACTCAAGTTAATGATATTCCGAATTCTCTGAATAGAATGCTTGACTTGATTTTTGTTTTGGATTCTTCTTCTATTTCAGTATTCCGTACTGAACCTATTTCTATCCCTGAGGATATGTACCACCCTTCTTTGGAGGTGTCGATCGGCCTACCAGTTTCTTCTTCTGGCTTGATTAATATATCAAGGAAGTGTGCCCGTTGCTTTCGGAAGTCAGATTTTGCTAAACTATCACAGCTTCTATCCCAAACTGATTGGTCTCGTCTTTTTGCGTGCGGTGACATGAATAGTGCAGTTGAGATTTTTTATTCGACATTGAACTCTTTGTTCGATGCTTGTATTCCTTCTGGTTTACCACAGAGGTCGCATAGACCAATATGGTTTACTAGGGAACTAGCAAGTTTGAAAAATAGAAAGTCGAGACATTATACGAAGTTTAAAGAAAGTGGCTCTTCTTCTGACTTTTCTCTTTATGTCATCGCACGTTCCAACTTTCTGATGGCAAATAATACTTGCTATCAGGAATATTTGGGAAGATGTAGGATTCAGTTTAATAGGATATATCCAGTAGGGGGTACAATAGATCTTTCAGGTCGCAGTGCGCTATTCCCCAACAATAATAATAATAACTTTATGGATTTCTGACTACCTTTTAGGTCGGTTTCAAAAAGTATATTTCAAGAGCTATGTCTCTAAGCCAGTTATTGTAACTTCTGGTGTACCTCAAGGTCCCTTGCTATTTACATTATTGATAAATGATTTGCCCTTAATTTTTAAATACTTTCGGGTTCTTATGTACGCTGATGATGTATCCTATTGCGACTCCGAGGCAAGCTGTATTTTGCAAAATGAATTGGATATTTTCCACTTGTGGTGTTCTACAAACCTGCTGAATTTAAACTGTAGTAAATGTAATTTAATGTCTTTTTATAGGGGTACTCCCCATTTAAATTCTTATAAGCTTGCCAATACAGTTCTGGAGCGAGTCGAATTATTTAATGATCTCGGTATTCATTTTGATCCAAAACTTAAGTTTGATAAGAATATCTGTATACTGCTCTAGTTCGCCCTATTCTGGAATATGGATGCTGTGTTTGGGGTCTCCAGTACAGAGTCCACCAGGATAGAATAGATAAATAGCACCATGCATTGCGTAATCTTAATTGGGATACTAACAGTCACCTTCCCCCGTATCGAAGTAGACTTTTGTTAATTAATCTGCCTTCTCTTTCTGACCGTAGAACAATGCTTGGTGTCATGTTTATGCACAAGTTAATTAATGGTGAAGTCGACTCTCCAGAGTTGATATCCCAAATTAGATTTACTGTTCCGGTTAGAAATACTAGAAACTTTATTCCCTTATCGAAAGAGATGTAGTACTAATTATGTTATTCATAACCCATTTAGATAGCCTTTTTAACATTATTTCCAGTGCCACCTTTGTGCCTCTACTAAGATGGACACTCCTGCAACGCCTTTCCCGTAGATGATATTTAGTTTTGTTCAAATTTGTTTAATGTTTGTAGTTTCATTCCGCGATCTATCGTATTATTTTTCCGTTCGATGCGCGCTGCGCACATGCACATGCTTGGTGTCGCTGGACCACTTGAACATGCTGCCGGTAGTACTATGTCAACGCCCAGAATATACATATAAGACGCTGCGATGGATATACAAATAACACACAAGACACAAGATAGATTAATAACCACCGAACATTACTGTTATGACACTCTTCTGGTTAATGAGCGATATGTTTATAGTTCAGCATTGAGAATTGTAGTCTCTGAATAAGTACACCGATGCATATAAGTTGTTTTCGAAACAAAACATTCCCTAAAAAACACCAAATTGACCAAAAAAAAAAGCGTTTGCGCGACTTTGCATTTGAATATTTTGAAAACTATGATAGATTATAATAGATTTTTTCAAATTTATTGAACTAGAATATTTCTTAATGTTAAAAATATAATTTTCAAGAACTTTTAATTTGTTGGCCGCGGTGGACCTTTCTGTGGAAATACCCATATAGCGAAATTACAGACAAAAACTTTTTGTCCTTATTTTCTATCTTTTCAGACCGTTTACTACAAAAAAGTAAAAAGGGAAATGTGTGTAACACCCAAAAGGAGGCGTGGCAAACCCTACAAAGTGTATATATTCTTCAGGACGACAAGACGAGTCGATATAGCCATGTCTGTCCGTTCGTCCGTCTGTATAAACATCTCTAACTCAGCAATTATAAAAGCTAGAGACACTATATTCGGGATTGAAGTTCTCCTTTTGAGTAAGCAGCACGAGTTTGTTTTAGATTTTGGATACCCCCCCTTCCAATGCAAATCACAAAAAACCGCATGGTTACGTCCGACTGTAGCCTTCGCCCAACTGATCTGCCCCGTCCATATATTTTAAAATTGTTTTATCCTTTTTACCTGTTTTGTTCTCAATCTGTCCTTTTTTTCCCTAAAAAAAATTGGCATCACTGATTTGTAGTGCTAAGCAACAACAATAGCGTACTGTGCGAAAGCCGAAGTGTTAATGCAAAGATGCCAGATAAGCCTACAGCCCAAATCTACAAAGAGAAGGCATAAATGCTGGCAAACGAGAAACCGCAGCTAGCCGAATAGTGTACACTCTCTGTTCACATTTACACTTTGAAAAAACTTCATGAAGTGTTCACACTGTTTGCAAGTTAAATCCTTGATTATATCAATCTAGCGGTTTTGCAGTATTTATATTAGGTTGTTTGGTAATGACATACCGGTTTTTACATTCAAATTTCGCGCTTCGCTTGTGAAGTCAAATATAATCGTATCTGGCAATGCTGTATATCGTTTGAACACCCACCAAATGACATATAGTTTGTTTACATGAGCTTCCACGTTAAAAAATTACAATTGATTGAAATGGAGTTCACAAACGCAGAAATTCGGGCAATTTTGAAATTTTATTTCGCACAAGGAAAAACTGCTGCGGAATCTCGCAGACAGATTATTCCTGTCTTAGGAGATAACAAACTTTCGATTCAAACTGCCGAACAGTGGTTTAGGCGATTCCGAAGTGGCAATTTTGAGACCGAAACACCCAAGCCTTCCGGACGACCAGTGACTGTTGATACGGATAAAATCATGGAAATAGTGGATCGAGATCGTCATGTGACTATTAGAACCATCGCAGAGGAGCTGCAACTAAAAAAAATAAAAAAAAAACTAAAAATCGTCAAAAATCAATAAAGAAACCGGTATGTCATTACCAAACAACCTAATATATGCATACAAACTTACAAATACAGAGAACAATATAAAAAATACAATAATAATAAAATATTTAGACGGAGAAGATGAGTGCGACGAAGGCTACAGTCGGACGTAACCGATAGTAGGAGACCCTTTACTTCGCATATATGTACTCACAAACACAATTAGAGGCATGCACGAAACTACGCGCATATGCCTTGCACTTCACCACCCTCTGACAAGTGTGTCTAACTATCTGTGGCATATCTTGATATGTTTTTTATCCGATCGTATCGCAATTTACGGCGTCGATAGAAAATGCTATAAGCTACAAGCTTACCAAATCACAAGTCTACAGCTTTTAAAATGCGGCTGCAAAAGCTTTTTGCGATTTGCATGAGAAGGGGGGGAGGTATCCAAAATCCAAAACAATCTCGTGTGCTTACTGAATAGAGAGGAATCCCGAATATGGTGTCTCTAGCTCTTATATATAGTTCCTGAGATCGAGGTGTTCTTACAGACAAACGGACAGACGAACTAACGGACATGGCTATATCGACTCGGCTTGTCGTCTTGATTAAAAACATATATGCTTTGTGGGGTCTGCGATGACTTTTATTGCTTGTTACTCACACTCCCTCTTTGCACTAAGTTAATAGACCCTATTTACTTTTTTAAGAAGAGGGTCTAAAAACTCAATATCACACATTTCTCAAATAATTAAAACTTCAGCCAATATATTTAGACCCTGTACTTTGAAAAAGTACAAAAGGGTCTATTAACTTAGTGCAAAGAGGAAATGTGTGTAACACCCAAAAGGAGGCGTGGCAGACCCCACGAAGTATATATATTCTTGATCAGGACGACAAGCCGAGTCGATATAGCCATGTCCGTCTGTCCGTCTGTCCGTCTGTCCGTCTGTCCGTCTGTCTGTCTGTCCGTCTGTCTGTCTGTCTGTCTGTCTGTATGAACACCTAGATCTCAGCAACTATGAGAGCTAGAGTCACCATATTCGGGATTTAGGTTCTCCTAATCAGTAAGCAGCACGAGTTTGTTTTAGATTTTGGACACCACCCCCCCTTTCCCCGCAAACCGCAAAAAGCTACTGCAGCCACAGCTTTGAAGTTATTAACTTGTAATTTGGTATATAACTAGCTTATGACATTATCTATTGATTCTGTGAATTTCGTTACGATCGGATAAGAAACAGCGAAAACATGGAAAGGACAATAAGCGTCACTGGGCAGAGGGGGGGGTATGTCGCATGCACTCGCATACGTAGCTTGCCTCTATGTGTGAGTGTGTGTATGTGCAAGTGAGTGTGTGTGTGTACATTTTAAACAAAGTACAGGGTCTCCTACTGTCGGTTACGTCCGACTGTAGCCTCCGTCCCACTGATCTGCCCCGTCCATATATTTTCATTTTGTTATTGTTGAATATATATTCTCTTATGTTATATCTAACTGTCCAAAAAAAAGCACATTAAAATCGGTTAATAAACAAAAGAGATATACGGGTGGGAATAGCGTGCGAGAGGGATGGCAATACCAAGCACGTTGCTAGGCACTTTGTGCAATTGTTACAATATACAAAGCAACCGTTATAATGAACAATGCGCCCATTAATTGTTGTACTATTGTTTACAAATAAATTAAAAATATATTTAAAATATTTAAAAAGTTGACACTACTTACATATTTGAGCTTTTTTTTATTAAACTTTTGTCTGTTTTAAATCTATATATATTTCTAGAGTATTATTAAAATAGTCGAAAAGGCAGCTCTAGAGTATGACTTAAATAGTTGCGGTGTTGTTGGTTCAAGGTTTTATAAGGGCGTATTAAATCAAAATAGGTAATGCAAACTGTCTAGACTGTCTAAACTGCTGAAGAAATTATCAATTAGGTGTATTCTAGTTATTCTAGTTATTCTAGTTTTTCTAGTTTCGGGTTTGACAATTGCCAATTGCACAATTGTAAAGGGTCTAAGCAATTCGATGTGTTAAACTGCTGCAGATTCTGGCGATACTTAATGCCGGCATGCCTGACTGCTTATCCAGCGAATATTGTTTTTAATAACTCTCCGCTTTCGACATGTTTCACATTCAAACAATGGCAGCTCAGCAACAGACAACAACATAACAAAACCTCCAAACAAACAAGAAAACAGAAAAAACACAAAAAACAGCACAAAACAAAGTGAAATGAGAAAAGAGCATTTGGCGAGAACAATTGGCGGCTTTCTTTGCATTTCTGTTGGAGTGAATAAGATCATATGTTTGCGAGAGAGAGATTGCGAGATCGTTTTGAGTACTTTAGCGAGTTAAGAACACGTAGTATACGATAGAAATAACAAAACAATCTACTCCACACATCATTCTATACATAGAGATTTACGTGCACATACATAATGCGACTTTTAGTTCATATGGTTCCGCTATTTTCTACATTTGCATTTTCTAATTTTCTACATCTACATTTTTATCAGCCTACATTGAATTTCGTAGTAAGTTTTCATACTGTACATTTTTGCTTTACATTTAAGATTTAAATTGTTTAAGTGACAATTAAATGCAATAAATTTGAAATTAGCCCAAGGCAAAACAAACAACTTGAATTTTTGTCCTATCCATGTAAGTACCGCAGAAGTGTTTCCTGGAAGTGTCGCAGGCTTGTCCTAAAGTAGTCTCATAAGAGTAAATTTTAGAAATTTCACTTGAAGTGTCGCGGAACTATCGTCTAGGTATGTCCCTAAAACGCCTTATAGAAGTCGCACAGATACAACTAAAATTTACTACATTTAGAAATTTCATTTAAAGTCTCGAAAGTGTCCCGTTAAACTGTCTCCAAAACCTTCCTATTTACTGTGTATTCGATAGGAATGTTTTCTATGTATTCCCTAGGAGTGCCTCAAAAGTATTTCCAGGGGCCACCTAGGAGTTTCGCGAAAGTGTCGCCTGGGAATCCTCTTGATAGTGTTTCGAAAGTGTTCCCTGGAAGTTTCGCAAGAAAAATTTTTGCTTGAAAATGTTTTAAAAATAAATAAAGATTTTTTGGATCTGTTTTTAATTTTGATTAGTAATTTAATAGAGCATAGTCCTGCTGAAAAAATTTAATGTATGTAAAATGTATTTGTTTTATTTGAGTTCAAAGTTGACAAAAAAAAAATAGTATTTTTTTGTCATATCGGTCATTTACCAGAAAAGTGTCATAACTCAAAAAAGTGCGTTTCGTGATAAAGTTAAAGTTTTCAAGCGCCATGTATCCCCATACAAAGCGGAGCTACATATTATCTTCTCACGCTCTGTATATTGAATATAGGATAATGAAATTTTGACACAACATAGACTGCATCATTAACTCAAAAATCGCGTTTTTAGACCCTTTACTTTCAAAAAGTAAAAGCGTCTATTAACTTAGTGCAAAGAGGAAATGTGTGTAACACCCAGAAGGAGGCGTGGCAAACCCCACAAAGTATATATATTTTTGATCAGGACGACAAGACGAGTTGATATAGCCATGTCCGTCTGTCCGTCTGTCTGTCTGTCCGTCCGTCTGTATGAACACCTAGATCTCAGGGGGTGGTGTGCCATGCATATGCGCGTTGTTTTGTGCGTGTGCCGCTGATTGTGTTTGTGAGTACATATAGACAAAGTAAAGGGTCTCCCACTGTCGGTTACGTCCGACTGTAGCCTCCGTCCCACTGATCTGCCCTGTCTATATTTTAAGTTATGACACTCTTCTGGTAAATGACCGATATTTATATACTTTTTAATTAAGTAAAAGTAAAAATTAAGTATTGAAAATTAATAGAAAACAATAAAAATAGTTATAAAATAAGTCGCGTTTTTAGACCCTTTACTTTAAACAGTAAAAAGGGTCTTTTAACTTAGTGCAAAGAGGAAATGTATGTAACACCCAGAAGGAGGCGTGCCACCCCCCATAAAGTATATATTCTTGATCAGGACGACAAGGCGAGTCGATATAGCCATGTACGTCCGTCCGTCCGTCCGTCTGTCTGTCCGTCCGTATTAACACCTAGATCTCAGCAACTATAAGAGCTAGAGACACCAAATTCGGGATTTAGATTCTCCTATTTCGCGAGCAGCACGAGTTTGTTTTAGATTTTGGATACCTCCCCCCCTCCCCCACAAACCGCAAAAAGCTATTGTAGTTACAGCTTTGAGGTTATTGACTTCTAGTTTGGTACGTAACTAGCTTATGAGATTCTCTATTGACCCTATGACTTTCGTTACGATCGCATAAGAAACATCGAAAATATGAAACGGACAATTTGCCGCACTTGGCAGAGGGGGGGGTGTTGTGCCTTGCATACGCGTTTAACTTAGTGTGTGTGCCTCTGATTGTGCTTGCATGTGCATGTATATACTGGAAGTAAAGGGTCTCCTACAGTCGGTTACGACCGACATGTATTTGTAGTATTATAGTCGAATGCTGTGTGGATATTTATCACTTCCGCTACAACAATTCAGACGTATTTACGGCCTTTAAAGTGGTCCAAAACTTAGAATGATATAATATGATATTAGCACTAAAGAAAGAGCCCAGGATCGGCAATCGATGGCACTCATTAAAGAGATGAAACGGTGAGTTAATGTTATGAGTATTGATTGCAGCATGTACAAAATTGAATTTATGTATAAGGAGAGCTACACGAAGAGGAAGAAGAAACAGAGGTAAATATAAGGACAGAATCAGCTAAAGCTCCAGACCTTCTGCAAGACGAGGAAGAAGAAGCAGCGGCAGCAGCTGCAGCGACAACTGAGCATCAATTTTATTGCCCTTATTTATGGTTATGTTTATTCTGCTATACGCTGTTCCACTTCTTCTTCTGCTGCTGCTGCTGCTGCTGCTGCTGCTGCTTTTTCCTCTTCCCCTTTCCCTTCTTCTTGCCGCGCAGACAAACGCAAAGTTTCAGCGAATGTAATCGATATTTTCGCTTTATTTATATTTATTTTATTTCTTCAGCTTTTTGTTCTTTTTTGCTGACAAAAGGTGTAATACAAAGCAGCGCAGGAGCAAGGCAAAGGGGGTGGCGGCGGTGGGGCTAATGGGGGTGAGAGCATCTGCAGTGCGTAGCAGGCAAACATAATGCGATAGCCGAAATAACAAATTATGCTCAAGCACGCAGGATCATGTTACAAGAGTGCAGAGAAAAGTGGTAGTGAGAGAAGAGAGAGAGGGACGCATCATGCGTTACAAACGCGGTTGCCACCCGAAAAATTGTGAAAAAACACCAAAAGCTATTCAGAATTAGAGCCAACATTGAACAACATTAATACGAAGGTTTTTTTTAATTTCTATTATTTCTATTTCTAGTCTATTTTTATACCCTGTGCCCATTTGAAAAATGGGAAAAACAGGGTTAATAACTTTGTCAGAATGTATGTAACAGGCAGAAGGAGGGGTGGCAGACCCCACAAAGTATATATATTCTTGATCAGGGTGACGAGCTGAATCGATATAGCCATGTCTGTCTCTCTGTATGTCCGTACTTTTGGATCGATATTCAAATTTTATAATCTAAAATTAATATATAAATCTTAAAATGAAAATACAAAACATTAAACAAAAAACACCACTTTTGGCACATATGTGTGCATTGTGGCAATCGGGTTTTACACGCCGCCCCCTTCACCACAAGGCGATGCCATTCGCTTGCCACAACACACGCTACGCCCAACTCATTCAGTAGCTCGGGGGCGTGGCAACAGCATGGGAAAGGCAGCATCAGGTGACTGCGGTTGATGCTGCGTCTCTCTCTGTTGCTGGTGGCAAAGTGCGCAACGTGCAACCAGCAACAGCGGCACGTGTCAACAGCGAGTCCGTCCGTGCTTCCATCCGTCCATCCGTCCATCCCTCCATGCGTCATGCGTCCCTGCGTCTAACCATGTGAAATGCCACAGGCTGCGCACCCTATGCACTGATAAAGCACGTTTACTAGCTGTAGACGCTGGAACTACAATAGCTTTGGGAAGCTGCACGGAACAGGAGTTGAAGTAGCATTAGGAGAGCGGTATTGTCAGTGGGAAGTGGTAGGAAAACCTAGCAGAAGTTTTCATCAGCTACTCTGGTTTGACGAATAACATATGAAACGCAATTAATACGGCATAGAGATACAGTTCCACTAACAGCTAACAGTAATTTATTGCATTCTACATATCCTGTAGTCAGTTGTAGGCAGGGAGGGAAGAGCATACAAGGGGAAACTAAGAAGTAATACGGACGGACAGACACACAGACGGACAGACGAAAATGGCTATTTTAACTCAGTCGTCATCCTTAGTCAGAATATATATATTTTGTAATGTCTACCACGCCTAGGATGATGTCCTGTATACAGGGTCTAATAACACAGAAAATAATTATATTTTTAATTTAAATGTTAATAATTATGCAACATATTTTATTTATTATACCCTGTGCCCATTTAAAAAATGAGAAAAACAGGGTCAATAACTTTGTCAGAATGTATGTAACAGGCAGAAGGAGGCGTGGCAGACCCTACAAAGTAGTATATATCGCTCGTTTACCAGAAGAGTGTCATAATTTAAAAAATCTCGCGCGCTCTGGCGCGCTCGACCTGACAGTCGGGCAAGCCCGACTGTCTTATACCCTGTGCCACAGCTCGCGCTGCGCGCTCGCCCGTTCAGTATATAATAAAATTCTTTAAATATAATTTAATCTATCTGACAAGGTGGCAACGCTACCGCCAAAACTCAATTTGGCACATGGTATGGCGATGAAGGTGGCGCTCGAACACTTGTCGCTTGGTCTCTGACGTCACGCGTCACAGACTTTTGTTATTTTGCGCAATCTTATTTTGGCACCTTGCAATTGGTGTTGTTTACATGCGTACATGTACACATACATGTGTGGTATTCGTCTATTCTACATGTATGTGTGTTTCTGTTTATACATACACACATACACTTGCTGGGCTGCAGGGCCCGTGCGAAGCAATACATGCAGTATTGAGTAGCTAATATCTCCTATGTTTATTAACCGATTTTAATGCGCTTTTCAGGATAGTTAAATATAATAGAAGAGAGTATATATACCAAAAACCAACATTCTATGTTTAATATTACGCTTGTTTTTGAACTTTTAAGTTCAAGTATTTCGTAGCTTATATCTCCTGTGTTTATCAACCGATATTAATCCTCTTTTCAGGATAGTTAAATATAATAGTAGAGAGTATATGTTCCGAATAACAACATTCTATGCTCAATATTACGCTTGCTATTCAACTTTTTGTGTTAAAAATTCGAGGTTATGTGAGTTTTATTGATTTTTGGGCGTGAAGGGGGCGTGGCGTCAACGATTTGAAATAAACTTGATCTGCGTATTGAATACACCTACCGATAGCAACCAAAACGGCATCTCTAGCTTTTGTAGTTTCCGAAATCGACGCGTTCATACAAACGGACAGACAGACAGACAGACAGACAGACAGACAGACAGACAGACGGACATGGCTATATCGACTCATCTCGTCTCCCTGATCAAGAATATATATAGTTTGTGGGGTCTGCCACGCCTCCTTCTGCCTGTTACATACATTCTGACAAAGTTATTAACCCTGTTTTCCCATTTTTCAATGGGCACAGGGTATAAAAATATGGACGGGGCAGATCAGTGGGACGGAGACCGCAGTCGGACGTAACCGACAGTAGGAGACCCTTTACTTTAACTTTATGCATTTACAAACACAGTTAAAGGCACACACACGAAGTTACGCACGTATGCAAGGCACACCACCCCCCCTCTGCATAGTGCGGCAAATTGTCCGTTCCATATTTTCGCTGTTTCTTATCCGATCGAAACGAAATTCACAGGGTCAATAGAGAATGTCATAAGCGTACCAAATTACAAGTCAATAGCTTTAAAACTGTGGCTACAGTAGCTTTTTGCGGTTTGCGTGGGAAGGGGGGAGGTATCCAAAATCTAAAACAAACTCGTGCTGCTCGCGAAATAGGAGAATCTAAATCCCGAATTTGGTGTCTTTAGCCCTTATAGTTGCTGAGATCTACATGTTCATACGGACGGAAAGATAGACGGACAAACGGACACGGCTATATCGACTCGGCTTGTCGTCCTGATCAAGAATATAAATACTTAATGGGGCGTGGCACGAAGAAGAATTTTATTCTTGAATAAAGAATTTTCTGTCTTAATAAACTTTTGACACTGCAAATTTTCGATTGAAGTACGAAAACCCTTTGTCTACCAATTTACAGTGGGTAGCACAATTATTGTAACAAAATTCAAATGCGTTTATTTCAGAATCAATGTGAAAACAGTTGGTTTTTTTAATTTTTATAGATAGACATATTGGTTTTGTATAAAAAAATCACTATTTAAAAAATTTTGAAACATTTGTTCTTTTTATTTTTTTTAGTATAGCCTTTCCAATGCGGCACAATTATTGTAACAAAAACATTAATTGCAAATTTCAATGGGAAACTGTATTTTCTTTATGCAATTTATGCCTCAAATCAATGAATTTTAAATTCTTCTTACCCTTTAAGCTGTTTTAGAATAGATTTGAAACACCATCGCCCAAGGATTTTACCAAATCCTTTGAAATCCTGTTTCATGTAGATTTTATCAAATATTTCGTCCAATTCTTCGTCCTTGACGAATCAGATTCGTTTTTCATCAGGATAACGCTCCAGGACGATTCTTGCCAGCCAATATAACAAATTTCTTGCATTTTTGAGTAGAATTGTCGTTCAAAAACGAGATTTACCATCCTAAAATTCCAGAATTTAATGTTTTTAATATCGTAAGTCACTTATAAAGCGAATTCAATCCTTGGGTTAGACAAGGACAAAGAATTGGACGATATAGAGTTCCAAATCTATTTCAAAACATCTTAAATGCAAAAAAAGAATATAAAATTCATTAATTTTAGGCATAAATTGTATAAAGAAAATACAATTTTCCATTGAAATTTGCAATTAATGTTTTTGTTACAATAATTGTGCCTTATTGAAAATGCTATACTAAAAAAAATAAAAAGAACAAATGTTTCAAAATTTTTTAAATAGTGATTTTTATATACAAATCCAATATATCTATCTATAAACATTCAAAAAACCAACTGTTTTCACATTGATTCTAAAATAAACGCATTTGAATTTTGTTACAATAATTGTGCCACCCACTGTATATACCTACAGCATACATAATCAATGACTGCCAAAAACTTTAAGCACTTGGCATGAAATTTTATTTATGTACGTACATACATGCAGATATGTAGTACAATGATATATTTTAAATTTCCTTTAACTGGCTCTTATCTTAAAAATTAACAAATAGTATGTCAAAAGTGTGCCTATTTACCTATTATTTTGTTAGTCTGCATGTATCTTAAGATATATGCAGCAGACATATTAAAATTATAGTCAGCTTGCTTCATTCGAAAGTCGTGCACATTCGACTAGCGTGCTCTGGATGTCAGCTGTCACAACTTTTCCTAAAGCCAAAACAGAGCATGTTTGTCACTTGGATTGTTGTGCTTTGATTTCTGTTCGCGTTTATCAGTTTTTGTGACATATTCCCTTACCCTCTGTGCACTAAGACTGCCCCTCGGGCTTTGTTTGCCTTTGCAAGTGGGCGTGGCACAAGTTGACAGTTGACATTATTAAAGTTAACCCTCTTCCTGGTTTTTATTCGTTTTTTTGGGTCCTTTTTCTGTGCGTTCCACGTATTCCTTTTGTTTTAATTGTTTCCTAATGATATTTAAATTAGTGTGCTCGATATGCCTGCAGGCGTTCTCTTTGTATTGTTTAGTCTGTAAAATACTTTGGCGTTTCATTCTGGATTGTGCCATTATTTTCTGTGTCTGACACGCCCCTGCCCCTCTTTACAACAAGCTCCAGAGTCTGGCATATATGTACATATAAAGGTTTCCTCTATGCCTAACATGTACCTGTTATGCTTCTGGGTCAGTTAACAGCACTGTTAATTGTAGTCAAACCGTTATGCATTTATTAGGGACAGCCATATATATTTTTAATTCAACATCTCTTCAAAAATTTTATTAAATAAATTTCAATGATGAAATTATTACAAACAAGTCGGGTTAAACAGGTCAGTCGGACGAAAGGCTACAGTAGAATGTAACGGACAGTAGGAGACCATGTACTTAGCATTTCAATAATTACTACAAATTAAGTGACCTTTTTTGCCGATTGGATTCTTTGATATCTTGTTGATATGTATGTATATATGTATATATGTTTGTGTGTCCGAATATTTAAATATGGCATTACAAAGGTGTAGCATTAAACTGGAGTGGCTTTTTTGCGATTTTCGTGGGTAGAAGGAGATATCCAGCATATGAAATAAACTTGGTCTTCTTACTAATAGAAAACAGACGGACATTGTTATATCGACTCATCTCATCGTCCTGATCAATAATACTATATATATATATATATACTTTGTGGGGTCTGCTACGCCTCCTTCTGGATATTTCACACATTTGTCACTTGCACTAACTAAATATACCCTTTTGTATTTTTTTTAAGTAAAGGACTTAAAAATCGCACGTTAACCATACAGTCGGCAAGCTTGTTCACTTTGGACACCTGTAAAATATAATATTTAATATGGCATTTTATTAAACCATTTTATTTACAAACAGTACGTACTGTATCGTATGTATGCCCGACTGTAATTAAATACTTACCATAGTTACGCTTTATTTAATTCTATTTATTATAGATACATTTGTATAAATATTTGTATAGTGTTATTTTCACTGGCGATTGCCTTCAAATGTGGCTCTGACATCTAATTGCACTTTATTGAAATTGTGAGAGGCAATTCCAAGCGCAATGATCAAGTTAACCCTCTAAGCCCTAAGAGTGCCTTGAGGCACTCATTACATTATTTACATTTAAGAAAAAAGTAAGAGCTTTTGCATCATTTAAATATTTGATTGCAGGTAAGAACAAACGCCAAAATACGTGTAGAAGCTTTGAAAGCTCTCAGGAGCTTTTAACTGCACTTGGTATTTTCTCTTGCGCAGCACATGCGTTAACTCGCGTGCCAAATTTCAGCTGCGCACAGTTGTGTTTTGTTATGTTTATAAAAAAATATATATAAAACTAATCGAAGTGATTATTTTTTTCGTGAAAGGTAAGTATATTTACTATTAAAAATAATTAATAGGTATGCAAATATATAATAGACATACGCTGCAGTGGTGAAATAGTGATAAGTGCCTTGAGGCACTCTTAGGGCTTAAGGTCAACTTTTTTGTTAGCAGCTAGTTCACAGCTACGCCCAATTTATTTGTTTATAAGTATGATTTTCATATCCTGTACTCATTGAAAAGTAGGAAAAACAGGGTTAATAACTTTTTTTTGAATATATGTTACAGGCAGGAGGCGTGGCACACCTTACAAAGTATATTCTTGACCAAGGATACAAGCCGAGTCGATATAGCCATGTCCGTCTGTCTGTATGTCCGTCCGTAATGTATATATATTTGAAGATATGGCAAAGAAGATTCGTTTAAAGTTGTCAGACTTGATATATGATCAGTTTTGGACTTGCGCTTTGATCAACTGAACCATTTGCCACACGAGGTGGATCGTAATAGTGGAAAAAGATGGTGCAAGTAGTGCAAAACATTACAAACACAATGTTTTTGCCTTAAATGCAATTTGCTTTTATGCTGCACAGCCAATAAAAATTGTTTTGTGGAATATAATACAAAAAAATAAAATTTGACGTTATAATTTTGAAGTAATTTTTTTTGCCTTAAAGACCTAAGAGTGCCTTGAGGCACTTATTCACCTTTTCTCACCTTACAGGTAAACGAAAGCATCTACGCTCTTTTTGACGTCATATTTGAGTTTAGGAGCCCAAATTCACTATAGAAAAAAATACTTGAATGCATTTCTTCTATTATTTTGGAAGATGGCGTTAGAGGGTTAAGAATGTGTGATGAATAATGTCTAATGATTAAGCGAACAATCATTGATAAGGTATGGTACATCATAAATGAGTTCATTGATATACATATTTATCTATGAAGAGCTTTTACAATTAATCGCTTTAAAGTAATTGCTGGTTTTGTGTATGAATTTATTTGAATAGCTTCAGTGACGCATTTATTTCCACAATTAAAAATAAAACGGTTTGGATTCTTCGCTGAAGTAGAAATTGCTAGCCATTGCGGAGTTCATTGCCTAGTTCATTGATGAATAAAAATGCCCTAGAGACGCAGTCATTGGTAAATTCATTGATGCATTCATCTAGGAAAAAGAGCAGAATTGTTCGCAAAAAAACAAAAGTTTTATGTTTGAATTATGGTAATGCATTATCAAATCTTAATACAAATTTTCCAAAGATACATTGGAAGGCCCAAAACAACCAATGCAATCGGATTATCAACATCAGCCCCAAAATCATTGATGAAATCTATGCCGCAGCCATATAGCTGGGATAGGAGATCTGCAGTCAGTTCAGATTGTGGAAGATCCAACGTAATTATGTCGTCATTATCAAAAACATGTGGTGCAATTTAACAAGCTGACACAAGGAATGCTTTTTGTAGCACACGCCACAAATTATGAATATCAAGATAAACGACACAGGAAGAGCCTGCTGGGTGCAACGGGGGGAGCCAAACAGCGTGGGGGTATAGGAAATTCGGGACACGGGATACGGGATTGGGTTGAATTTAGACAGGCAGAGTACTAAGATTGGAAAATTAGTTTTCCACGCATCGCCACCAAGCACAATGGAGCGTCGCTGGATGGGGAGCGCGAAGGGAAAGTCAATTCGAAGTGGTAGGTCGTGAAGAGAGGGGAAGAGAGGAGACTAGCAAAGCCTGGCACCTACACATGATAATTTACAGCAGATTGTCGCCTTTTGGCCTGCCTGATAAGAGCGGTGTGTTGAGGGATTGTGAAGAGGGGCAGGTGGGGGGTGGCGTGGCTTTACGTATTTTTGGACGCGCATTTGCATTCAATTACGGCAGCTGTGATCCGGACAGATTTATTTTTATATCCCAGGCTATAAAGTGAGCAGCAATACGGCAATATAGATGCGGGGTGGGGGCAAGAGTAATGTGCAGAAGCCAAAGAGTTGCAGCTGCAAGGGGAAGCTGTGGCAGAATGCTGGCGAGAGGGGCGGGGCGGGCGTTGGCTGCGCTCAATCATAATTATGTGATTTGTTTGCAACGCCGCAAAGCCCAGGAGAAAGGCGAAAGGCGTAGACGGCGAATAACTAATTAAGCGTACGGAGGCGCTACGGTGTGCGTGAGTGGGTGGTGGGGGCGGGGCAGCTGTTAAAGGGGGCAAAGAGGGAGGAGGGAGCATGTTGACGTATTGTCGCTTGTGTCTCGTCTAGTGCGAGTTATGACATTTTGATTTGAGTTTCATTTGATGTCGCTCAGCCGGCGCTCTTCCCTGATTTATGCACAAGAAGACTATGGATGTAGCAGGAGTGTGACAGGGAGGGGGCGGAATGAACTTGGTAGAGCTGAAAGTACGGGCACAACTAATTAAGTTGCAGCCAAAAGGTCGTCGTTGCATGCCACAGCTGCAGGCAATTTGAAGTATAAATGGCAAATAAAACTTCAACCAGTAACGAAGGAGCAGATCAGTAGGAGACCATGTACTTCGTGTTTCAATAGTACACACACAGTAGAGCAAATTGTCTGTTGCATATCTTCGCTGTTTCCCATCCGACCGTAGTGTAATTCACCAATTGCACCATCGATGGAGAATGTCATAAGCAAAGTATTATTTGGTCTATAAAATGTTTTTACGAATTTTTTTAATGTTTGTTTTTAATACTTTTGTTTAAAAAAAATTTTTATATTTCAATTTTTTATAAACATTTTTTTGTACATTATTATTATATAAACAGATTATATATATTTTCAATTGATATAAAAATGATTGACACACACAAAATAAAAATTGCTTTGCATAAAGGCTAAATTTTAAATTGATATTTCTTGATTCAAAGGAAAATGTTTATTCTCGTTTCAAATTGGAATTTTTGCGATCTTCTCATCGAAAATATTCATTTAATTTTTTTCAGTGCTCGCGTCTAAGTATTGGTGTTTTTGTTTGTGTGTATTGGTGCGTGCTCTGCCTTACGCAGCGTATGGGCACCACTGGCCTAAACAAATGAGCGAGATAGAATATGCAATAATGTCTTTAAAATAACTTTTGTGTCTTTTAAACGATTTGCATGCTATTCTTAGCATTGATTAATATAATAGTAAAGAGTATATTCTATGTTTAATACTTCGCTTCTTGTTTGGTTAATCGATTAGGGTGTAAAGTGGGCTATCCGCTAATTGCAGTGGGCGTGGCTCGGTGTGTTTTTACTTTTCATGCCAAACTGAGAGGCCAAACGATACTTATCGTTATCGATCAGCATTATTAATGAATGCATAATACTGAGCTAGCTGGAAGAGGGGAATTCAGCATGCCACATGCAACACGAAAAGGTTCTCAAACTTTTTAGTTCCCAGAAATACCCAACAACAAAAAATCAAAATAAAACAAGCCAATTCCAAAAGATTGTCAACATGATCATCAACTTAATACCCCAAGTTCCCCTCTCCCCCACACTACATGCCCGTATTTATTGGATGGACGCACAAATCTCGGCGAATAGCAACCTGTGGAATGTTTGAGCCCAAAACAAACAGAACAAAAACTAAAAAAAAAAACAACAAAAAAGGAACAAAAGAAACAAAACAAACCAAAACGAAGAAAGCAAAACAAAAACGACTCAAATCAACTGCAGATAATATCAATTATATGTAAAAGATACACATGCATGCGATAGATACATTCGCCCAGATAAGCATTTAAATTATTAACAACAACATCAACAACGACTCAACCAACAGAAGGATCCATGACATGATATACCTACCTACACATGCATATACATATATCAATTAAAACAATATACATCGTTCGATTGTATTTCTATATACATACATATACATTTAGACCCAGTACTTTAAAAAGAACAAAGGGTATATTAAGTTAGTGCAAATGCAAAACGAGTCGCTATTGCCATGTTCGTCTGTCCGTTAGTCTGTCTGCCCGTACGAACACCTAGATCTCAGCAACTATAAGAGCTAGAGAACTTTTTTTTTTCGTATGTAGCTTCTCCTATATTGTGCGGTGAAATTTGTTTTATAATTTTGATGCCTTCTCTCTATGCACTATCTTCGCAAGTTCTTATCCAATCGTAACGCAATTCACTGCGTCTATAGGGAATACCATAAGATACGAGCATACCAATTGCTGCTCTAGCTTTTTATACCTTGTGCCCATTTGAAAAATGGGAAAAACAGGGTTAATAACTTTGTCAGAATGTATGTAACAGGCAGAAGGAGGTGTGGCAAACCCCACAAAGTATATATATTCTTGATCAGGGAGACGAGCTGAGTCGATTTAGCGATGTCCGTCTGTCTGTCCGTCCGTCTGTCCGTCCGTCTGTCCGTCCGTCTGTCCGTCCGTCTGTCTGTATAAACGCGTCGATTTCGGAAACTACAAAAGCTAGAGCAGCCGTCTTTGTTGCTATAGGTAGGTATATACCATACGCAGATCAAGTTTATTTCAAATAATGACTACCACGCCCCTTTACGCCCAAAAATCAATAAAACTCCCACAACCTAGTGTTTTTTAACACAAAAAGTTGAATAACAAGCGTAATATTAAACATAGAATGTTGTTACTCGGAACATATACTCTCTTCTATTATATTTAACTATGCTGAAAAGCGCATTAAAATCGGTTAATAAACAAAGTAGATATAACCTACGCAATTGGCAGCGCAGCCCAGCAGCGCAGCAGCAGCAGCGCAGCGCAGCGCAGGTGACGCACGTAAAAAGGGAAGAAGAGGAAGTACTGCTGAAACGCTTAGTGTGACAGTTTTATAAAATTGTATATAAAATAAATGGCACAGGGTATTCTACAGTCGGGCCCGTCCGACTGATCTGCCCCATCCAAATTTTTTAGGATGGAGATATCCAAACGTAAAACAAACTCGATCTACTTAATAAATAGGACAATCTCAATTCCGAATATGGTGTCTTCAGCTATTATTGTTGCTGAGATCTCGGTGTGCATACGAACGGACAGACATAGCTATATCGACTCAGCTCGTCGTCGTGATCAAGAATATGTATACTTTGTAGGGTCTGCGACGCCTCCTAAGTATGTATGCCTCTGATTGTATTTTTAAGTACATATACAAATATACAAAAAGTATAGGGTCTCCTACTCCTGATCGGCCCGTCTATAAATTTAAATTACAGGATCTAATTATTTTTGTTCAGATAATCGACGAAAACGCCACTTAAGTTCCATTTAATTTATATATATGTATATATATATATATTTATATGTTTAATTTTCATAAATAAACTAACAGAAAGGCAAAAAAATCAATTACAAATACAATTATAAATAACAGTTATGCATTATAATATATACTATACAATTATATATATTCACATAAATATATATCGTAAGTTTAGTTTGAAAAGTATTTGTATGCTAGCCATAGATATATGGAAAAAAAATTGCATGGCTTAGTTAATATCGAATACTATAATAAAATACAAAATGCTTGTGCTGCTATAAAAGCGGCATGGGAACAGCTCTAGCACTAAACTATTCCCACCGTCAACAGCGACACGAACCAATTGCAGAATAGTTATGAACTGAGCTAGGAACAGAGGGACAAGCTTTACGCCATGGGGTTTTGTCTTGGCTAAACCACAATGGTGCTGTTCCATGCTAAGCGCAAAGCTTAAAAACTCGTTGCCGTCTTTTAGGCTGAGAGCAATTGGTATGTCCTTAGTCTTTGCAGTTTTGCGTGCGCAGGAGATTTTCCGTGCCGGAGAGTATGGCGCCCTCATGCAGGGGACAGAGCTTCAGATAAGTCTCACTCGATTCCATAGACTCGATGAGTATGTACTCCAGATAGATGCGTGGCGAGGAGAGTATGCGCCACGTGAGCGGGTTGAGAATGTTCGTCTGATATTCCCAGAAAACAGTGGCATGGCCCGGATCGGAGAGATCTTTGCCCGGCACCAATGCCTCGTACTCATATCCCGGCTCAAAGTACATGGCCTTTGGTGAGAACTTCATGCGCTCCGTCGCCTGTTTGCTCTGTTCCCCATGAAGCCGTATGGAGAGCGTGCCGATCTCCCCACCATGCAGAGTGCTCTCGTCGTGGCTGGAGACCCGCACGGTGATCTTGTAGTGCAGCCGGCAGAAGGGTTCTCGTTCGCCGGTCATCAGGTACAAGACAGGCGGCGGCTCCTGCTGCTTGAGGCGACCCTGCGACTGGTGCTCCAGATAATCCTCATGGCTGTGGAAGCCCATGCGCATGCACAGGTGTCCGGACGTCTCGTAGTCGCAGCTGCTGCACTTGGACTCCTTGAAGCTCTGTGGGTTAAGGATAACGAGAGACGAGATTAGTCGAGAGTCGAGAGAGGATCAAGCGGCTGGAACCTACGTCGAAGGATTCGCACGTGATGCCCTTAAAGGGACACGAGCTGGCAATGCTCTCAGTGTAGTACTGCTCGCTGCGTATATGGTTGCAGCCGAGGAACTCCTGCATGGTGAGGAAGAGCGTGGCTTTGCGGCTGTTCTTCATCACGTCCTGCAGTTTCTTGTCGCAGCCGGGATTATCGAAGCCGCCATTCGGATAGAAGTCGACGTGCCCCACGCGCTGTATGATGCCCAGGCCGCCCTTCATCAACGGATTCGCATCCGTATGCAACACGTCCACGAAGTGCGCATCGGATCGATCCAGACGCACAATGGGATCCGTATCCGTGAACAGCGGCGCCGCCGGATCCAGCCCAGAAATGCGGCCCAACTTTAAGCCAAAGTCGCGCTGAAGGTGCGACCCTGCATAGCCGGAGAGATGAGCGCCCAGCGAGTGGCCAATGATATGCACCTTATCCAGATTGGGCAGACGCAGCTCCTCGTACAGCATGTGCACCACGTGCGCCGCAATGGCACCCACCAGCCGGATATTGGCCACCGCCTGCACGTACGGCGGACTGGCTCCGCCACCCCAATCGAGCAGTATCGTGGCACAGTTGTGCTCAGGACAGTTCTCCAGCAGCGCCTTGGCCATGTTCCTCATCCAGGGTATCTCGCCCGACTCCAAGTATCCATGGACCAGCAAGTAGATGCGACCCTGCCTATTGATGCCCATGCTGTGCAGACTATCTGGATCGTTCAGATCGATGTACTTCGGCTCATCAAGTTGGGCCCTTGTGTGCAGGGTGAAGTGCGGCTCGATCTCCGATGGTTTCTGCGGGTGCACGCTGATCGTGCGTGTCACCGTGTTCCAGGGTCCGTTGATGGGGAAACAGCCGTAAACGCCGAAGCATTTCACCTCGTTGATATCTGCAAGAGAACCAAATCCATCAAAATATACATTAAAATGAGACCTAGGTGTCCATACGGACAACAAACAGACGGGCATTATGGACACGGACATATCGACTCAGCTAGTCGTCCTGATCAAGAATATATTCTAATTTGTGGAGTCTGTCCCGCCTCCCTTTTGTCACTTGCACTAATTTAAAAGACTTTTTACTTTTATAAAAAACTAATGGTTCCAAAAAGATTAAAAAAAAATAGAATTTAGCTAACGTACATTGGAATTTATAAATCCTCTACTGTAGTTGTATTAAATCTCCACTAAAAATGACCTAACAAGACTCCCTTGCTGTTAACGCTCTAAAATGTGAATTATGTTTTAGAAAACTTACAGTCAGCGCAAAACACGGTACTTATAATGTTTTTGGATCAAAGCTATATATTTAAATTTATTAAAAATTTGCTCTATAAAAAGAATTTGTCCAAAATATAAACGATTTGTTGTGCCAGTTAGGATATACGATAATAGGCTATGAAGATGTTTCTTCACTATAGAACAAGTTGTTTATGAAATTGTTAATTGTCATTCACATTTTCAACTCTGCAATTGCTGTTAGGCACAGCTAGGGTTGCAGTATCACAACATTAGCTAATCTACAATCTAGTGATAACCTGTAGCTGGGCATGGGAAGGGACAGTATGTAAATATATATAGACCTATAGCCTTCACTATAAAGACTCAACGTAGCGTGGTATAGCGATTCAATAAAGTCTTTTGGTCTTTCGGTCTTTAGTCTACGGTCTTCTTCCGCTCGGCTGATCAATGTCGTCATTGTTGTCGTTAGGCCATTTTCTTATCGATATGCATATCGGAAGTTCTCTATTAGATGGGCGTGTATTGTGCTCTAGGCAATCGAACGATTCCAAAATTAATTGCAAATTGTACACTGTACGCCGCTGACCCTCAGGCCTGTTTGTCTTTCTGTTTCTGTTTCTTTTGTTTTTCTACTCGCTCAATTCATAACTACACTTTCCCCTTTTAACTCTGCCCAGCCGCAGAGTCAAAGCTTCCGCTGCATTAAAACCAGAATGTGTTTGCACAATCGACCACTTAAAGATGCTCAGAAACTGTAACAGAGACTGGAACTGAAACTAAGGCTCAGGTGTTTGCTGGGACTGAGACTGAGAGTGAGACTGGTATCGGCATGGAGATCAATCGTTTAGTCTTTGGAGCTCAATAACTCATGTCATTGAAAACTTTCAATATGCTCAACAGACTTAGCTATGTAACAGTTGTAAATGAAGTAGCCATAAAATAAGCATTTCAAATTTTAGCTTGTTTTAAAAAGCGGGTGCTAACGGTCCATTTAATTTATTTAATTGTCTATTTATTTTTTATTTTCAGCTTGTGTTAGCTATAAATTGACGGTTTTAAGTATCAGAGGATGCTGGGAGTAGCGAATGAAACGCACAAATATAGTTATGTAAAGTATTTCGATTAATTATAATTACTGCAATTAAAGGGGTGCTACAGCTAGCGAATTTGCGCTGTATGGCTGTGTGTGCATCTATATATTTTACATTCAGTTGCTACACGTTGTACAACCGTTAAATACCATCGTTTTATGTTCTGGAAGCTGTGACTGATACCGGTACTGATATGCTGGTGTTGCCCAAGCCCAATTCAAGTAATCGCTGTAAAAACCAGAGCACTTACCACTTTTGGGTGCTGGTGGCAGATCGATTAGCGTGTTAACTGCCGCTCGGCTGGTGTGATTGGCCAAATAGAGCATGGTCTGCAGCATGAGGCCGCCAGTTGTATTAGCCACATACATCATGTATTGTATTGCAGTTGTTCTTATTTGAATTGTTACTGTTATTGTTGCTTAGCGAATTGTATTGGGTGTTTGAGACCATCTACATTTTAGACAGCAACTATTGGCAGGTGAGTTGTTTGAGCTTTTTTCTCTTTGATTTTTATTGTATTATTTTATTTTATTATTATTTTTGTAGATTTTTAATTAATTTAAGTAAGTTAGGTTCTTGTTTTATCTTATCGCACAGCTGTCTCTTTTGCTTTGTGCTCTATCTATACTGTGCTTGTCCACTCGACGTCCACTTCAATTGCCAGCTCTGGCGATTATCATTTGCGTTTTTAATTGTTTGAGTATGTGTAGTTAAGCTTTGCACGCTTCTTACTTTCTATCAATCCGTTTTCCGCTCTCTCTATCTCGCTGTCGTTCCCGTTCTCGTTCGCGTTCTCGGTCTAGTTACTCCTTCACTAGTTACACTCTTCACTTTAAACTCTTCTCGCTGTTGTGTCCCGTTCGACGGTTGTCACACCACTGAGCCGATCAGCTGCAATTCACGCAATTTTTATGCTCATCGATCCGATCCGATCGATCGATTCTTCGGCTCAGCTTCGGTTTCTGCCCAGCGCACATGGGCGTCTATATGGGGCCCTCGGCCCTGGCAGATAAGCACCCTACACACATTCTCACACATGCTCACACACACCACACACACACATACGTATGCGCGTGCCCTGTTATAGTATGTCTCGAAGTGTAGGAGATGCTCGGATGCAAAGTACAAGACTTAACTCTCTTCTGTTTCACTTCCACAAGATAAGAGCAGTCGAAGATCAAAGTCGCGACACCGGCGTACGACATAAACAGATTTCGGCATGCTAATTTCTATTTTCTAGTACGCAACACGCAACTTGGAGTATACCCTAAGCAGATGGGGTATGATATATACTTGATATCGCACTAAGCTTGAAAATTAAAAATAAATATTCTTCAAGTTAAATTCGTACATTTTATTTTAAATTCGTACAGGCAGATGAAAACGCGACAACCCCACAAAGTTCTACGAGCTCAATCGATTGGTGTGTTGTCCGTATAAGCACCTCGATCTTGCAAGCTACTTATCAAAGCTAGAAACGTATTTTTCGGTATATGGGCAAATCCCAGAAACAGTCCAGCAGCGACCAATTTTTAAATTTCACATTTTGTAATTTTTCTTTATATGGAACATTAAAGTAGATATCGAATTTTAAGAATTTATAGCAAAAAAGAAATTTCGATCATTATAAATGCACAAATTTTTATCAAACCCAGCCCAACCTCTTTGTGTGCACTTGTATGCCAAAAGTTAACATTTTTCAAAATTCCAAATTTGAAATTAATGTAAAATGTAAACATTGAATATCTCTTTATATATTATATATTGTTATGAATAAAAACTGTTAATGAATACATAATATATCAAAATAATTGTTAAGCACATTTATGAATATAATAAATAATGTTTTGTTTAAATAAAAAGATTTTTGTCTTATGTTAATGCCAGTGGAAAAAGTGTAGCGTGCGACACAATGGGTTTACGGCTTTTCTAAAAATCCGTAAACGTTATTAAGACCAAACGGTCGGTTTTTGTCTTCTAATATTCTTAACTTTCTTTAGGATATTATCTTTCATAGGGTTCATTTTGCACAATTCGCTAAAAATTGCGTTTGAAATGAAAATTTTGAAACTAACTTCCACTTTGTGTAGCGTGCGACACGTCACAATTTTATCAATTATTTTCAAAACAGTGACTCCAGTGAAATTGAACCGTATACCCTCCGAAAGTACTCTCAATTCACTCTAAACAAATAACAAAAGTTTACGGTAAATCTTTAAAAAAAACCCCCCAAAAATTTATTTTCATTAGCTTAAATCGTGCGAATGTAGCGTGCGACACGTGGGATTTGCCCATAAAGGTTTTACTATGCGGCACGCAGATCAAGTTTGTTTTAGATTTGTGATACTTCTCCCCTTTGCATCGCAGCCACAGTTTGAAAGCTGTACGTAGGCATTCTGATGTAAACCTAATTTGACTGTGTTTGTAAATGCATAAAATTAAAGTAAAGGGTCTAATACTGTCGGTTACGTCCGACTGTAGCCTCCCTGATCTGCCCCGTCCATATATTTGTTATGTACAGAAATTCCTAATTGGTGAGTAAAAACAAAACAACTTATTGAACAACTCACGTTGTTATATATTATAATATTATTATTATTATTAATGAAATTTATTTTTAACCTTTTTATGATACGAAGATCACATAATGTTATTGTGAAATCAATTGCCCCAAGGAGAATCATAACATTTTTATGGAAATAAGCCCGAGATGCATGATTCTTTTTTCGTTTGTTAGATAAAATAATATATGGACGTGGCAGATCAATGGGACGGAGGATACAGTCGGACGTATTAAATACTAAATTACAAATCAATAGCTTCCAAACTGTGGCTACAGTAGCTATTTGCGATTTACGGGGGAATGGGGGGAGGTATCCAAAATCTAAATCTCGTGCTGCTCGCGAATTGGGAGAATCTAAATCTCGAATATGGTGTCTCTAGCTTTTATAGTTGCTGAGATCTAGGGTATAAAAATTTCTTATAGTTTTGTGTGTTTATTTCGGTTTTATCTTGTCTCAAATAAGCTTAATTCGTTTTTGTTTTAAACGGTGTATACAATATATTTTGTATAATATTAGGTTGACCACGATCCGGCAAAAATCGGAAATCTTAAAACATGGAAATGGCGAATGACCTATTATTATTATTATGGGGACCTAGTGTACTGCGACCTAAGAGATCTATTGTACTCCCTGCTGAGCCTAAAGCACGTTCATTAGTCCAATGTCCCTAATGAAATCAAGTAACTTCATTTGACTAAGAACTACTATCTCCCTTTCTGACATTATGAACTTGCCTAGGTTAAGGTGCCTTTTGCGTGCTATTGCACAGCATTCTGTTAGAATATGCTTTGATGTTTCCATCTCCGCATTGCAAAACCTACAGGTGTCATCGCTGACTATGCCTAGTTTCTTTAGGTGTCCCTTTAGCCTACAGTGTCCCGTCAAAAGTCCCGTAAGAATCCTGAGGGAGTTTTTACCTAACTGCATGCTCTGCTGAAACCTATCCTGATTGTGAATACCCAGGAGGGCTTTTGCTTGCCGAGCACCTGAAGTGCTCTGCCAGCTGTTTGCCCTGCTCTGCCTCTCCTCAGTTCGAAGAAGCTCAGATATCACATTTCGACCTATGCCACAGAAAGGCTCCGGTCCGACCAGACGAATGACCTAATAAGATAACTTTAATTTATTTAGATAATATGTATTCATTTTAATGGAAACATTATAAACATTTATTTCGTAATTAGAAAAGAGATCAGAATAAGAATATTCGTCATAATTTAGTGTGGTTGACACTTAGAGAATAACGAATATTAAAGAATTTAATACCAAATTGAACCAGTAAGGACGAAACCGATCACGCGGAATAGCCCGACTGTAATACTTAGCACCATATATTTCAAATATAATTTTTAAATTTAGCAGTAATGCTTCTTTTATACCCTGTGCTCATTTGAAAAATGGGAAAAACAGGGTAAATAACTTTGTTAGAATGTATGTAACAGGTAGAAGGAGGCGTGGCAGACCCCAAAAACTATATATATTCTTGATCAGGGAGACGAGCTGAGTCGATTTAGCCCTGTCTGTCTGTCTGGCTGTCCGTCCGTCTGTCTGTCTGTCTGTATGAACGCAGAGATTTCCTAAACTATAAAAGCTAGAGAAGCCGTTTTGGTCTCTTTTGAAAGGTGTATACCATACGCTGATCAAGTTTATTTCAAATTTTGGATGCCACACCCCTGTCGCCTACAGTGAATGAAACAAAATACATTCGCCAATTTAAGAGACACTGAGCTATTTACATAAATTCTGTCTTCAGTAGTTTGTAGGTATATGTCATACGCAGATAAAGCTTTGATAAAATTTTGTATGCCACGCCCACGGTATTCGATAAAAACCGAATAACAAGCGTAATATTGAACAAAGAATGTTGTTATTTAAAATATATACTCTCTTTAATTATATTTCACTATCCTCAAAAGCGCTTTGAAATCGGTTGATAAACACAGGAGTTATTAGCGAAACAATATTGTAGGCGACAACTCGCTCGCCCTCTAGCAGCGCGGCCGTTAAAGCTGGCACACATAACAAAGTAAGAAGAAGAAGAATTGCTACTACGTTTTGTAGGACAGTTTTATATAATTATATTTAAAATATAGGGTACAGGGTATTCTATAGTCGGGCCCGTCCGACTGATCTGCCCCGTCAAAATTTTTACGTTTTTGTCTGTACCAGGTTTTAATGGCCGTTCCAACGCGTTGGCGAGCTATCCAAAGCCTACAATATGGATTTTTAATAAATTGTGCATGTAACCGAACTTACTGCGCTTTTTATGTTAGATATGTAAATATAACGGTAGAAAGTAGGGTTTGATCTTGAATTTTCAAGAATCTGGGATGTTACTTTCTCAAAGATATCTCAAACCTCTCTAAAATAGCGCCCAAACAGCTTTTAAAATTCATCCAACGCACCGGATAGTTTTGTTTGTCTTCACCCCAAGTAGGAAGGATCACGCCCACTGTATCACAACGGGCTTTTTGTGGCCTGAGTGAGGTGGAATTTGTTTCCACCTGCCATTCTAACCTCACCTAACCTGATAACAACATTATATGTTAAATATTACGCTTGTTATTTGTTTTTTTCTTGTCGATTAAAGCGTAAAGTTGGTGTGGCATTCAATATTTGAAAATAACTTGATTTGCGAATACCTATCTAAATAATTTAATTAAATGGAGGCTGTAGCTCTTAGAATTTCCGAGATTTTAGCGTTCATTCAGATGCCCAGGCATGGCTAAATCACTTTAGCCCGTTATCCTGATCAAAAATATTCACATACATATAATTTATAGGGTCTGCCACTTCTCCCTTTATCCTATAATATATGTACCTTTGAACAAAGTTATTAACTCTGTTTTTACCCATTTTATGTCTACGAGCTATATTGAACAGTATGATACATCATTGCATCAACACCTTGTAAAGGGATAAGCCATTAGAGAGCAACAGTTGGTCGTGCACACTCGACTGCATCTGGGGTGCTTTTCGAAGCTCAGAGATGAGTACTGTACACAGACAAAGCGCATAGGGATATAATTAGAAATGCTTAGATAAGCAATAGGCTCGGCTCTACCGAAGGGGTCCAAACTGCAGTTATGTGTAGTTATGGTACAGTTACTGTGAGAGCTTATCAGGTTGGCAATCAATCAGTGGAAGTGTGTCAAGCTCCCAATTGCTGGGGGTGCGGGCATTTAGCCGCTACTGATGAGACAGATGATGATGTCAATGTCTCGGCGCGGGACGTGGGCTTTACGGGTGTTATCAGTGTGTCTCAGTCTGGTTCCGTTATGGACGCAAATTCGTTTTCCATATGCCCGATGTCGCGTATGAAATCGGTACAAAGTCCATAGGCAAAGGTGTTTACCGGTTTGTTTTGTAGTTGCTTGACTTTTCCACCAGGATTTCAATGCGCCATTGACGTCAATGGATGCTACGAAATGTGAATTGAGTAGAGATTGCCCAGATCAATCAGTATATACTATACTTCTACAGTACTTGTTATCACCAACGCCTTCGGTTATACAGTTCTCAGTACTTAAGTCTCTACGCTGTCTGTCTATCTATACAACGACAACAAATGATGTTTTCTTGTTGTTAGACCCTTTACTTTAGAAAAGTAAAAAGAGTCTATTAACTTAGTGCAAAGAGGAAATGTATGTAACAGGCAGAAGGAGTCGTCGCAGACCTCTATAAGAGCTAGAGCCTCCATATTCGGAATTTAGGTTCCCCTATTTAGTAAGCAGCACGAGTTTGTTTTAAATTTTAGATATCCCCCCCTATAGACTTGTAATTTGGCATGCTTGTAGCTTATAGCATTTTCTATCGACACTGTGAATTACGATTGGATAAGAAACAGGCAAGATATACCACACTAGACAGAGATGGGTGGTGTGCCAGGCAGATGCGCGTGTAGTTTCGTGCGTGTGCCTCTGATTGTTTTTGTGAGAACATATAGCCAAAGTGAAGGGTCTCCTACAGTCGGTTACGTCCGACTGTAGGCTCCGTCCCGTACAAATATTTTTTTCTTTCTCTTCTACTTCTGCTTCATCTTGTTTTTCGCATTCTGTTTGTGTTTACATGCAGTCGGTCCTCTCTGTCTTTTGCACTTCGTGCCTCACTTTGCAATTGCACAAACATCCATCAATCTAATAAGGGCTTTATGGCATAGCACTGAAAATAGATTTTGTCTTTCTGGCTTTCCCATAACATTGCGCAATTAAGCGACTTGCAGATACTCTACAAACAGACTCCAATAATAAGACCCTGAACTTTGAAAAGGTTCAAAAGGGTCTATTAAGTTAGTGCAAGTGGAAAATGTGTGTAATACACAGATTGAGGCATGATAAAGCCCACAAAGTATATACATATGTACGTATGCTCTTGATAAGGATGACGAGCTGAGAATATATATTGTGGGATAAAAATATGTATGTTTTCAATTTCCGGGTGGGTATATAAACAGTTGGGCTTGTTTATATTTATACCCTGTGCCCATTTGAAAAATGGGAAAAACAGGGTTAATAACTTTGTCAGAATGTATGTAACAGGCAGAAGGAGGCGTGCCAGACCCCACAAAGTATATATATTCTTGATCAGGGAGACGAGCTGAGTCGATTTAGCGATGTCCGTCTGTCTGTCTGTCTGTCTGTCTGTCTGTCCGTTTGTCCGTCTGTCTGTATGAACGCGTCGTTCTCAGCAACTACAAAAGCTAGAGATGCCGTTTGGGTTGCTATAGATAGGTAGTTATCTTACGCAAATCAAGTTTATTTCGGAAATTGGATGCCACGCCCCCTTGACGCCCAAAAATTAATAAAACGCAAACAACCTCGTGTTTTTTAACATAAAAAGTTAAATAACAAGCGTAATATTAAACATAAATTTGGAACATAAGCTATCTTGTATTATATTTAACTATCTTGAAAAGCGCATTGAAATCGGTTGAGAAACACAGGAGATATATGCTTCACAATAGTTGAACTTAAAAGTTCAAAAACAAGCGTAATATTAATCATAGAATGTTGTTATTGTTGAATATATAACCTCTTATACTATATTTAACTGCCCTGAAAAGCGCATTGAAATCGGTTTGAAACAAAGGAGATATAAGCTTCCTAATATTGCATGTGTTACACCCAAGCGCAGCAGCTATATGTATGGGAATAGCGTGCGAGAGGGATAGCAATACCAAGCATGTTGCTTGGCGCTTGAATTGTGCGTATGTTTGAATATTTGAACATACAAAGTTGAATAACAAGCGTATTATTGAACATTGAATGTTGTTATTTGGAACATAAACTCTCTTTTATTATATTTAACTTTCTTGAAAAGCGCATTGAAATCGGTTAATAAACACAAAATATAAATAAATTAAATTATTTGTAAAATATTTAAATACATTTTTACTGTATTTGCGAGCGCGCAGCGCGAGCTTTGGCACAGGGTATAATACAGTTGGGCCCGTCCGACTGATCTGCTCCGCCCATTCTGGTTAATAAATAAAAGTTATAGTTATTCAAAAAAAATTATAAAATCTTGCAATAATTGATGTTAACGTAGAAGAACACAATATTGAGAAACCCTGAAATTTCTTAAAAAATGCCAATAGTTTAGTAGAGCTCTTGTTTTATTTATAGAGCGCATTGTTATCATCTCGCCTAATCCGCACGCGCTTGCTACTTTGTTGGGAATAGTTCTAATTATAGCGATTAATTCTATGTAAGTCTAACCTAATGAGTGCTTGAGAGACGAAGGACGCCAGCAATAGCAAAATCTATAAAGATAGATGTTCTTAAATGTAAAATATATTTAAAGTTTCTTTACAGGGTATTTCGTTTTTTTTTTCACTTCTTATCAAATAATGCAAAATTCAGGTTTTTGTTGTCATTAAATTTGTTTTCAACGATAAGCAGTGCAACAGTAACGGAGCAGAGGCAACTACAGAAGAGGGTGAGAACGGAGGAACCATTGACGTAGAGTATTTTTCTGCGTGTAGGATTTGCGCACGGATTTGTTGTTGAGTTCTAAGTGCCATTTGATGATGGCATAACATAACTAATTAGTTAAATAACAACAATAAATCAATCCGCCACAATCTGCAACAGAGGAGGTAATAACTAGTATGCATAAGAAATTCCTAGAAGTTCGTATTAATTATTTACTGAATTTTAGTGGAATTTTCTATTTAACTCTTTTTCTCCTTTCAGAATTATTGTTTTCTATATTTCTGAAAAATTCGATGTAATTTTTATACCCTGTGCCCATTTGAAAAATGGGAAAAACAGGGTTAATAACTTTGTCAGAATGTATGTAACAGGCAGAAGAAGGCGTGGCAGACCCCACAAAGTATATATATTCTTGATCAGGGAGACGAGCTGAGTCGATTTAGCTATGTCCGTCTGTCTGTCCGTCCGTCTGTCCGTCTGTCTGTATGAACGTGCGATTTCGGAAACTACAAAAGCTAGAAAAGTCGTTTTGGTTGCTATAGGTAGGTATATACCATACGCAGATCAAGTTTATTTCAAATTGTTGATGCCACGCCCCCTTTATGCCCAAAAATCAATAAAACTCACACACCCTCGTGTTTTTTACCATAAAAAGTTAAATAACAAGCGTAATATTAAACATAGAAGGTTGTTATTTGGAACATAAGCTCTCTTGTATTATTTTTAACTATCCTGAACAGCGCAGTGAAATCGGTTAAGAAACACAGGAGATATAAACTTCACAATAGTTGAACTTATAAGTTCAAAAACAAGCGTAATATTAATATTAGAATGTTGTTAACGTTGAATATATACTCTCTTATATTATATTTAACTGTCCTGAAAAGCGCATTGAAATCGGTTAATAAACAAAGGAGATATAAGCGCCGTAATACTGCATGCACACGCCGTTTCAGCTCAGCCGCCTTACGCTTGGAATAGTGTGCGAGAGGGATGGCGATACCAAGCACGCTGCGATATCTTAAACTAGTTAAATACCAAATTACAAATCAATAGCTTTAAAACTGTGGGTACAGCAGCTTTTTGCAGTTTACTGGGGAAGGGGGGGAGGTATCCAAAATTTAAAACAAACTCGTGCTGCTTGCTGAATAGGAGAACCTAAGTCCCGAATATGGTGTCTCTAACTCTTATAGTTGTTGAGATCTAGGTCTATACAGACGGACGGACAGACAGACAGACGGACAGACAGACAGACGGACATGGCTATATCGACTCGGCTTGTCGTCCTGATCAAGAATATATATACTTTGTGGGGTCTGCCACGCCTCCTTCTGGGTGTTACACACATTTCCTCTTTGCACTAAGTTAATAGACCCTTTTTACTTTTTTAAAGTAAAGGGTCTAAAAACACGAGGTTGTTTGTGTTTTATTGATTTCTGGGCGTCAAGGGGGCGTGGTATCCAATTTTGGAAATAAACTTGATCTGCGTAAGATAACTACCTATCTATAGCAACCAAAACGGCATCTCTAGCTTTTGTAGTTGCTGAGATCGACGCGTTCATACAAACGGACAGACGGACAGACAGGGCTAAATCAACTCGACTCGTCCTCCTGATCAAGAATATATATACTTTGTGGGATCTACCACGCCTCCTTCTGCCTGTTACATACATTCTGACAAAGTTAATAACCCTGTATTTCCCATTTTTCAATGGGTACAGGGTATAAAAAAGAGAAAAGAAAAATAAAGGTCCAGGATATGGGAAAACCCAGAAAAACCCAATCAGACCTGATTAGAAGTTAGTTGTGTTAGACAAATATACAAATCTACATTGATTAATATGAAATGTTAGAATGAGTTAGATATTGTAGGATAGCGAATTAAATAGAAGGTAGAGAGAGTTCAGAAGATATTAATTTATAATGTGCGTTATAACTAGAACATAAAACCCGGAAATTATTGTGCATAGCATAATCAGAGGTGCATACAGGAAGAAAAATAGGTTGAAAGTTCCTAGTTGGCCTACGAGGAATTAAAAAACTAATTTGATTCAAAAGGGCAGGGGAGTCTACTTCACCTTAAATCAACTTATGAAGAAATAAAACACCTAAAACAGTCCTACGATTAGATAAACACGGAAGATTTATAAGAAGTAATCTAGCAGAATAAGGTGGTAAGCGAAGATTAGGATCCCAATTTAATCCTTGAAGAGCAAATAAAAGGAATTGTTTCTGAACTGATTCTATCCTATCTTGATACACTCTAAGCTGGGGACTCCAAACACATGAACAGTATTCAAGAATGGGACGTACTAGAGAGGTAAACAAAAGTTTGGTAAAATAAGGAATTCTTTAGACCAGCGTTTAATGAATCCAAGTACACCCTTAGCTTTGCTTATAATAGCAGAAATATGTAGCGTGAAGCTTAATTTAGGATCAAATATTACTCCAAGGTCATGAAGTGAAGAAATGCGTTGCAATGGGACATTATCGATCGTATATATTGCAGAAAAGGGGGAAATTCTAGAAAAGGTCATAGAAACACATTTACTTTTATTTAAAAGAAGATTATTTGACATACACCACCGGTGCATGGAATTTAAATCATCTTGCAAAAGATTGCTGGAAGAGGAATCTTTAAAAGAAAGTACAAGTTTAACATCATCTGCATACATAAGAATATTGGAATAGGACAAAGATTAAGGAATGTCATTAATAATTAATAATCATTTGATCTCACTCCATTTAAGAAGAATGAAGAAGGCAAGGTTGGAGATCTACGTTTAGAGTTTACAAAAGAATAGAATTTTTTAGGATCACGCGTAAATTGAAGTTTGCAACGGATCAGGTAATTGTTATAACATTCTGAGTTTAAGATATTAAATTGAGATTTAGCAACACAATATTTTGAAAATTCTAAGCCGGATCCAGTCCGTTTAAACTTTTTAAAATATTTGGACTTAATATTTTTCAACATAGATAATTGACGAGTAAACCAATGTGGCTTACGTAAAGAGGATAAAATTACGCAATTAGGAACACATACATCAAATAAGGAATTTAATAAATTGAAGAAATAATCAAGAGCAGAATTTATATCATTCATCTCATATAAAAGAGTCCAATGAGTTGCAAAAATCAGTTGGTTAAGTAATTCAAAGTTTGCTTTACGAAAACAACGACGCGATTTGTTAGAAACTAGAGATTGAAGAGCAATGGAGTTAGGAATAATAAAGTAAAGCATTGTATTTCAAGGCAAATTCTTTGTTATTTTGAAATTGTTTTACATAAAAATTGGTCTCAATTATTTTCAAATTCTCTCAAATCCATTTATATACCTTTTGTATAATGGGTTAATTTGTATAATTTTATTATATGCAACGGATGAGGTATTAGTATTATAAAGTTTACTTTTATAAGTAATCAATATCAAAAATGAAACATCTCTAAAACTAAAATGATGTTTTATTTGTTGAGCGAACTTCTATTCTTTTAGAAATAGTGTTATCGTAATTTAACAAACTCAGGAGCTCCCATGCAACAGCCTCTTTATACTTTTTACTTCATCGAGTTTGATCTTCAGAGAAAAACGATTTTAGTATAAATTACTTTATTTCACGCTCTATATATTTCAAATATTGTATAGCGAGTTTAATTAATATAATTATTTTGCTTAGGATTATTGAAAATAAAACAGTTTTGAATATGGTTAGACAGCGGTGTAAAGCTCTCATAAAAAAATTGCAGGCACTTGGGTCGTAACGAGCTTATTGTCATTAAAATTAAGTTTATTGCTTAAGGCAGTTTACAGTTTACGGTTTATGGTTACGGTAACTGTTTGTGACTAAGAATCAAAGAGGATGACATTAGTTAGATACAAAATGGCACTTAGCACTAAGACTTATGCTACAACTAGTTAAAGACTACGATTACAATAAACAAAAAAAAACAAAAAATAGCGAAAAAATATAATATAGATTATATTGAAAAAAATATGTTTAGCTATTGGTTTAAACGAATCACTCGCTGCGCTGCATGATCATCTGGATCTTATCCCCGGCGGCAGCAATCAGTGGCACGGTGAGGCAACAATCGAAGTCCTGTGTCTTCATCTCGTTGACCTGAGGAAAAGGAATCGAAGTAAGTACATACGAGAATATTGATGTATTGCGATATAAATAGGTAGACAGGTAAATATTAAGATCGATACTAATTCAATTCACAGATAAAGAAAGAGAGGTAAAAAAAATATATGAACGGTGCAGATCAGTCGGACGGGCCCGACTGTATTATACCCTGTACCCTATATTTTCTACATAATTATACCCTGTACCCATTGAAAAATGGGAAATACAGGGTTATTAACTTTGTCAGAATGTATGTAACAGGCAGAAGGAGGCGTGGTAGACCCCACAAAGTATATATATTCTTGATCAGGAGGACGAGCCAAGTTGATTTAGCCCTGTCTGTCTGTCTGTCCGTCTGTATGAACGCGTCGATCTCAGCAACTATAAGAGCTAGAGCAGCCGTTTTGGTCATTTTTGAAAGGTGTATACCATACGCAGAATAAGTTTATTTCAATTTTAGGATGCCATGCCCCTACCGCGAATAATGGCCATAAATATAATACATTGACAAATTTAAGACATATAAATCTACCTAAATAAATTCTTTCTTCTACGAACTGTGGAGATGATTATATATTATATTATATTATATATATATCTACCAAATTTTGCAAAATTCAATTATATCGGTCCATTATTAAAAAAAATTATGATTAATTAAAGATATTTGTTTTTTTTTTTTAAATTTAATTTGTATGTATGTATATGTAAGTAGTAGTAGGCTATGCTACATATAATAATATCCCGATTGCCCTCCTCATGATGTTCCCTGGGTATCGATTATATTTATTAATCGTTAGCGGATTCGAGCGGCGAAATAATATAAATAAATTATTTTTATTCAGCATAGAAAGTTGGTATTCGGAATATAAATTGAATTAGATTCAAAATATATTTTAAATAGAATACTGTACTAGCAAGGCTGATCTTTGGTACAGGGTATAAGACAATCGGGCTTGCCGCAATGCTTCATCTTCCTATTATTTTTTTATGTGCGCCTTAACGGCTGCGCTGTCAGAGGGCAAGCGTGGCACCGCCTGCCATATTGTTTCGCCTATAACTCCTGTGTTTTTTGATCGATTTCAATGCGCTTTTCAGGATAGTTAAATATAATAGAAGAGAGTATATATTCCGAATAATAATCTTCTATGTTCACTATGTTCGCTTGTTATTTGGTTTTTATTGAATAGGGTGTAAAAGGGGTGTTGCATTCAAAATACGAAATAAATTTCATATGCGTATTATATAGACCTACTAACAACTGAAAAGAAAATTTATGTAAATAGCTTAGTGTCTCTTAGATAGGCGAATGTATTTTATTTCATTTATAATAGGCGGTAGGGGCGTGGCATCCAACATTTGAAATAAACTTGATCTGCGTACGTTTCTTATCTACCTACATGTCAAAATTGGCTGCTCTAGCTTTTGTAGTTTCCGAAATCGACGCGTTCATACAAACGGACAGACAGACAGACAGGACTGAATGGACTTAGCTTGTCATTCTGGTAAAGGATATATCGTTCATTTACCAGAAGAGTGTCATAACTCAAAAAAGTGTGTTTCGAGATAAACGCGTTTAAAGTTTTCAAGCGCTGTGTATCTTCATACAAAGCTCTGTGTATTTAAGATACGATAATAAAATTTAACACATGATAGATTAATAACCAACGAACATTTCTGCATCATTAACTCAAAAATAGTTTTTTTTTTAGTTTCTGGTAAATGAGGGATATATAGTTTGTGGGGTCTGTCACGCCTCCTTCTGTCTGTTACATACATTCGCACAAAGTTATTAACCCTGTTTTTCCCATTTTTCAATGGGTACCGGGTATAAATATATGGACGGGGCAGATTTGTCGAATAGAAGGCTACAGTCGGACGAAACCGACAGTAGGAGACCCTTAACTTTAAGTATATGCATTTACAAAAACAATTAAACGCACGTACACTGAGCTACGCGCTTATGCAAGGCATTTTTGCTGTTTCTTATTCGATCGAAACGAAATTCACAGCGTCGATGAAAATGCCATAAACTATTTATTATTTATAGATTGGTAATGTTTTTTAACAATAATGTATTGTTACCGAATAGGTGTATGTTAACAAACGTATGTCTGTTCAGTGCAATATAACTTGTTCATAGCAGAACTAATCTGCGAGGGTTTTTAACAAATTTCTATAGTATCAAATTATATCAATGTTTTTTGCACATTGCACCCTTTGCGTGGAGCACACGAAAAACTATTTATTTGCTATGTTATTCTATGTTTATATATAGTCGAGTTTAAAATGAATCTGTCTATTTGTATCGACAGATTTGGAGACATGCCTGCATAATCCTATCGAAGGGCTTTAGCTGACCGCACATGTCCGCCGGACCCCCACTCCGAATGCGATTGATGAAGACGCCGCGCTCATAGAGCCCATCCGATACGGAGAATCCATAGTCATCGTACACTTTATCCTTGTAGAGTGTCACATGGAAGATGCGCTGCTGCTGCTGCTGCTGTTGCTCCTTGACGTCATTCGCGCTGCTGTTGTTGTTGTTGTTGTTGCTACTGCTGCTATTGCTGTTGTTGCTGTTGTTGTTGTTGTTCTTGTGGCTGGCATCCGTGGTGGCTGAGGGGCTGCGCGGACGTCGCTGCACCTTGGCGTAGATGGCCTGAGCCTGTACCAAACCGGCAGCACTCACATTGGCGATGTCGTGACTGCGCAGTATCTTCAGGTCCACCAGATCCCCCAGATTGTGCAGCAGGCTGGTGGCATGGGAGAGCGGCATGCCCTGCACCGAGTGCTCATCGATGGCTAGCAGCTGATCGCCTACGTGAATCTGAGCGTTCTTATGGGCAATGCCACCTGTATGTAGAGAGGGCAGGAGTTTAGACTGGCATTTGCAAGGATTGCTCCCCACTTACCCTCCACCAAGCCGCTAATGGTAATCGCCTTGGTGATGTCCTCACTCCCCGCCAGCGTGATCCCCAGCAGGCCACCCTTGGGCTCCAGGCGCACCGTGAAGATGATCTGATGCAGGCTGCTGCCGCTGCTCTTGCTGCTCGAGCTGGCCGCCGATCCATAGACTTTGCTCTCCATGGGAGGCGGCAAGGCGGTGCAGTCGACGCTGTGAATATAAATGTGAATTAGCTGAAGAGTTAACCAGTAGCACTACTACACTCAGAAAAATCCAATGCTTATTTGTTGTCACAAGAATTTGTGAATTTAGGACGCAACTAACTCGCACCTAGTAAGGATGGAATCGATCAGTAGGACGCACCCGACTGTACCCTACTTTAAAAATATGTTAAATATAATTTACAAATATTCACAATACATCTTACGAAGCGCTAAGAAAAACCTTTGTTATAAATATATAAATATATTTAAATTATAACTATCAAACAATCCGCATATAAAGAAGTTTATGCCGCATCTGAGGTACGGAATATGGTGAATATTGAGTGTCACACTATGGGCATAAAAACAACTAGTTACCAAAAATTAAACTCTGTATGCATTTATCTGAGCTTCTACATGTTCAACTGGAGAAATCTGGTGGACATACGCAATCCGGATATAAAGCCCAACTTTTTGAAGACGGGACCCTATGTCTATATAGAGAAGCCCAAAAAGGACTATGCATTCTTTGAAAACGGTTCCGTGGCATACTACGAGCGTCGCACCTGGATCTTAGACGAAGACGAATATAACAGCGGAGGCAAGATTGTGAAGCAGATCATTAACATTATGTTGAACGATGACGAGGGTATGCTGTATACCATCCAACTGCTGAAGGAGTGGATATTCGATAGTTACCATTAAGATCTGACGGACTTTTGAAATCAATGGATAAAATCTCGAATCTGGGACGTTTAATTAAATAGCAAAAGAAGAATTTGACGAGATATTTAATAGACATATATAGTCCGCCACGCCAGACAGATTTAATTCGGGTGGTAAGATTTCAGTTCAAATAAGTACAAACTTCTCGGATTTCTTCTCTGAATGAAGCTGCTCACCTGGCATAACGGTTGAGCTCATAGCCCACGTAATGATGCGGCTCCTCATGATCTGCGTCCTGTTCGTCATCCTCCTCGGGCAGCTCGGAAGTTAGACTTTGTGTGTTTGGCATGGTGGAAAAGGAGCGCGTGTTCCCAGCCGTAGACCAGGTCGGAGCGTGTGCATGACGCAGCTGTACGGACTGCACGCTGCCCGTGTCATCCAGGCTAGCGGCACGAAAGTAGTCCGGTTGCGGGGTGCTGGACTTGAGCGAGATGCAATCGTTGTATTTGACCTCGGCGTACTTGGAGGCCACATAGGCGCTGCTATAGAGCTCCGTGTCCGGATGGGCGGCCACCGCGCAATTGCTGTAGATGGGACTGGGCAGGAAGTCCGGTAGGACGACACGCTTGATGGTTAAGGTGGTGTAGTCGGTGCCATTACTGCTTGGCAGCTCCTTGAGCAGTGCATCCACATTGAAATGCTGCACGGGATGCTGGTCGATTGCGAGGAGTATATCGCCCGGGCGCAAGGAGCCGCAACGATGCGCCGGGCTGCCCATTTTCACATCGGATATGATCAGACCCGCATGACTATTGCCACTCACGCTCAGACCCAGGCCACATTTGCCCGCCCGCAGCAGCTTGACATTGAAGACACCGCTTGAAGGCACCACCGCATCCGGCATATCGAACTCCACCTCCAGCTCCAGCCAATTGGCGGCATTGCCACCGCCACTGCGACCCTCGAGCAGCTGGCACATGGCCAATGCCTCCAGACTGTACATCTTATTGATGGCCACAATGCGGTCCCCTGCCTGTATGCAACCACTGCGATCCGCCACAGAATCCGGCAGTATCTGAGCAATGCTGACGGCACGTCCACAGCTGCTCGTCGTGCCCAGCACGATGCCAGCGCCCTGACTGCAGTCCAACAGCACCGGGAAGCTCTCGGCCCGGCACAGACCTAGGCTGGGATTACTGTTGGCCACAGCTGATGCTCCTCCAGCTGTCCCTCCAGCTACTCCCGCCACTGCTCCTCCTGCTCCAGCTGGCGCCGTGCCGTTGCCTTCCAGGGGCAGCGAGCTCTTGCGCACGAAACGCTGACGCTGCCGGCCCGCGGACTTGCGTGACTCCAGCGTGCTGAAGCTGTATTTGGGACTGCCCAGCGCCGTGTGACCTGCCGGATGAAAGCGCAGAGTTGCTCATTAAATGCCAGTTTAGGTCGCTCTACTCTCTCTCTCTCTCTCTCTCTCTCTCTCTCTCTTTCTCTCTTTCTCTCTCTCTCTTTCTCTCTCTCTCTCTTTCTCTCTCTCTCCCTCTCTTTCTCTCTCTCTTTCTACCTCTGTCTCCGTCCGCTCCCAGTGCGCCCAGCTGTCGCTGATCGACTATCTCTTGCTCGGCGGTTATTTACGGCTCTCAATGCCTTTTGCCCAAACTTGGCCAAAAGCTTTTAACACTCTCCGCTTTGCGCTCTTCCCCCGTGCCATCTGATGGCCATCTGCGGCATATGCTTCCCATGGTTCATAGCACTCTGACTGCAACTAATCCAGAGCTTTGTTGACTGCGAGTGAGAGTGCGAGTGTGAGTATGAGTGTGAGTATACTCATATACGAGTGCGAATGGTGGGGTGCCTCTGCCTGGCGACGCTTGTTTATGCTCCTGTCGATCTAGACTACAGAATTTACGGCATAGCTGATGGAGCTGTAGCTGAGGCTGACTGTCGCCCCCAAGGCAAACAAATTAGTCTTTGTGGAGCACTCAAACTCAATTTGATTGGCATTCATGCTCTGGCGCTAGCGAGGGTTGCTCCAAGCATAACGCATACTAGGAACCTGTGCCAAAAATTAAAACTTGTTCTGAAATATAACCTAGTTAATTTAACGTATTGAAAACCGTCCAAAGTCCAATGTATCGTGAACAAAAATTCACAACTTTATTAAATTACTTTGTTTTCATTATTGAGAATAATAAAATAATTTATGTGTAAGTATTAAATATTTGAACCATAAAAAATCTTAGATGGGAAAATCAATCCATTTAATTTTGTTTTAAATAATTATTCAAATGAATAGTAGCAAATTTATTTGGTTTAATTAAAACTGGTTGTTAATTTTATTAGAATAGTTTTTGTGTACCTTGACTTCTAAATAATAACGTGATTAAGTAGCTAACTTAACGAAATTTAAAAATAAATGGACTGAAGGCTACAGTCGGACTTTACCAACAGTAGGAGACCCTTTACTTTAACTATATGCATTTATAAACACAATCAAAGACACACACACTAAGCTATCGACTGGGCATGACGTTCTGATCAAGAATACATATATATATATATACTTGGTGGGATCTGCCACACTTCTTTCTGGGTGTTACACATATTTGCTTTTTGCACTAAGTTAATAGACCCTTATTAGATTTTTAAGTGAAGGGTCTAAAAAATAATCTATAGTTTATAAATAGTTTTATAAACATCCCTCAATACATTTTTTCTAGCTGTCCTACGTCTATAAGTTGTCTCTGTATCACAATGTAAACACAGTAAACTCTTGTAGCAACCCTCGCTAATTTGGAACGTATTGTTTTAGCTGTGGATCGTCGACAGTTCATTAGTAAAACGCCCACGCGGCGAGACCTTCAAGGCGCCACATTTGGTGCATTTGCCTTGGGAAATGCCTGCACCGATTGCTTCGCGTCGATAGCCAAAACGTTGAGTTTGGAGTGTGGAGTATAGAGTCTTATATACCCCACTTTATTTGTTGTACTCACCACGTCTAGCTAATGCATGCGCTGGCATTATCTGCATTTGTGTGTAACCCCGTCCTGTGCTCGTGTCCAATATGGTCATCACTTCGTCGGGACTGTAGGCCGTGTGTTCGATCATGGTGTCATCGATGGAGAGCACCTGATCGCCAACAGATAACGCACCGCAGCTGTCGATTCAAATATGGCATCAGATGTAATGCATTTAATTTATCATATTATGTAACACGTTCACCAAATTGAAAATTATTTTGATGATATTGGGCTATCAATATTAGATCAGTGAGTTTCTATACCCTGAACAGTTTCAGTTCATATGAACTTGAACTAAATTTATGCTATGCTGATATACTATGATATACTATTATACTGATATACTATTTGATCCAGTTTAGTCAGTTTAGAAATCAAAGTTTTATGTATCAGCAATCTTCTCGTTTATGTTTATGAAGTCTCGCTCAATTGACGCTCAAATTTTGTATACAGAACAAATATTTTTATTATTATTATTATTTAAATTTGTTCATACATACAACTCGTATTTATTTCTTACAACATAAGACACTGACGAGAACTTCTCAACTAAATTATTTATGCTATAATACATCATTGTCTATATCTTTAAATATTGCATTTATGAATGCGAGAATAAGCATATATTTATAATTTAACTACATCACGAGTTTCTAAGTATTGTTAATTTTTAAGCAATGAATACCCATGATGATAGTTTTCATTTAGCTACATCGGCAGATTCATCATGCAAACTACGCCAAATGGCATTTTCCTATCGATTTACTTGCCATAAGTTTAATAACAATATAGTGAATTATTCTGTACTATTGTGCCATGAATATCAGGAAAACAAGCTTCAAACTATATGAGAGGATTTTTCTCACCGATCGGCAATACTGGCAGGTAGTATACTGGCTATAAAAATGCCCGACTGGGTGAACTCGTCGATCTTGTCGGTACTGGCAGTGGTGCCGGCAGAACTGGCAACCGATGAGCTGGTATAGTTGCAGAGCACCAGGCCCAGTTTGTCGTTCATGGGTCGTTCAATCTCGATGAGCAGGGGACCCATGGAAAACTCGACGCTTTGGACGACGGAGACATCGTATTCTATGGTTAGATTGGTATAGCCGGAAACGTGGCCGCATTTAATGATCTGTTGTGCTTCGGCAAGTGTTTTGCCGATGAGAGAGATCTGAAAATACGTAGAAATGCAGAATGAATACGGATGTGATGCAGCAGGAAGTAAATGTCAGCATACACTTCTGTATACGTTCACTCATTTATTTTTGTCACATTTGTCAGGTGTCTTCAATCAGCAGACTTACGTTATCGACCCGCAACAGACGATCGCCGGGCTTGATGCGCCCCGTCTTATAGACGGGGCCGTGCAGTCTCACATGGGTCACAATCAACGGATAATCAGCTCCACCGCGCAGCGTCAAGCCCAGGCAACCGCTCTCCCGTTCCACTGTGATCTGTGCCAGTTTCGAAGTAACATACAGACTATTTTGGGAAACTGCTGCAGCCACAAGCAGCAGAAAGAGCAGGAGAAATCGATAAAGAAGAAGCACATATTTACGATATTGTATAGCATATAATTTTTTCTATTTTTTTGTTTTCAGTGTATTTTAAAAACTTACTGCATTCGGGCAGCGAGTACTCAATCTCCACGATCGCAGGGGCCGCATCCGTTCCATTTCCACACAGCATATTCATAATTTTCTGATTGCTCAAGCCGATTGTCGATATGCCATCGATTTGATGCAATCGATCGCCCGGCGCCAAAAAATCAGCCGCATGGCCTACTGGATTGAGTGCCCCGATAACAGGTGGATAGGATAGATCATTGCGCTCTGCGAATAACGTAATTTGTGAGAAAATTTGTTACAGACAGATGGAGATAATACAACAAAATCGTACAATTATGTGAGAGTAAGGGAAAGTGCGAGATATGCGCTCCACCTATTGTGTTTCGTCAGGCCTTTAAATAAAATGTAATCAAAAAATTCTTTTTGACTATCGCAACAGCTTTAAACATAACTATTTTCCAGTTAGAAACATAAATAAAAATATGGACGGGGCAGATCAGTGGGACGGAGGCTACAGTCGGACGTAACCGACAGTAGGAGACCCTTTATTTTAACTTTATGCATTTACAAACACAGTCAAAGGCACACACTCGACTGGACTTGTCGTCCTGATCAAGAATATATATACTTTATGGGGCGTGGCACGCCTCCTTCTGGGTGTTACATACATTTCTTCTTTGCACTAAGTTAATAGACGCTTTTTACTTTTTTAAAGTGAAGGGTCTAAAAATTTGGACTGGGCAGATCAGTCGGACGGGCCCGACTGTAAAATACCCTGTACCCTATATTTTAAATATAATTTTATAAAACTATCACACGGAGCGTAGCAGCAATTCTTCTTCTTCCATTTTGTGTATGCCATGCTTTACAGGCCACGCTGCTAAAGGGCGAGCGGCGTAACGCCTGTAATATTGTTTCGTTCATATCTCTTGTGTTTATTGGCCGATTTTAATGCGCTTTTTAGGATAGGTAACCACTATACACAAGAGTATACAGCTCGTTTTTAGTTAGACCCTTTACTTTAAAAAAGTAAAAAGGCTCTATTAACTTAGTGCAAAGAAGAAATGTATGTAACACCCAGAAGGAGGCGTGCCACGCCCCATAAAGTATATATATTCTTGATCAGGACGACAAGCCGAGTCGATATAGCCATGTCCGTCCGTCCGTCTGTCTGTCCGTCCGTATGAACACCTAGATCTCAGCAACTATAAAAGGTAAAGACACCACCTTTCCGGATTTAGGTTGTCAGCTAATGCAAGCAGATCAAGTTTGTTTCAAACTTTTGATAACTCGCCTCCTTCATCCGCGAATCAGCAAAAATCTACACCTACTTCGAAAACTATTAACGGCACAGCAGCCACAATAGTAGCGCTACAGACTTGTAATTTGGCATGTACGTAGCCTAAGGTATTCTCCACCGATGCTATTAATTTATTTATGATTTGAATTGGAAATAGCAAAGATATGCAAGAGACAATTTTTTCAAAATGCATGTATGTGCCAATGCAGCCACAATAACAAAGCTACAGACTTGTAATTTGAAATGTACGAAGCCTATTGAATTATCCATCGACGCTGTGAATTACATTACAATCGGAGAAGAAACAGCAAAGTTATGAAGCAGTAAATTGTTTTATAAATGTATGTAAGCGCAACTACAGCCACAGTTTAAAAGCTATAGACTTGGGATTTGGCATGTACGCAGCCTATGGCATTATCCATCGATGCTGTGAATTACATTACGAACGGAAAAGAAACAGCGAATAGAGATCAGACAATGAAGCCACCTAGATCTTGCAGACTATAAGAGCTAGATATATAATTTTTTGGTATTTAGGTTTATCTATGCAGGAGTTAAATCAAGTTTGTTTGGGTTTTTTGATAACTCCTCTCTTTCCTCCGCTAACCGAAAAACCAATTTAGAAACAGTTAACAGTTTTTAAGCATCAGTTTTAAAGCTAAAGATTTGGGATATGGCATGTAACTACGTAGTCTATGACTATCCCCATCGGTGCTGTGAATTACATTACGATCGGATAAGAATCAGCGAAGAAAACACAAAGTACAGGGTCTCCTACAGTCGGTTACGTCCGACTGTATCTCCGTCTTTACTGGTTTTTATTTGTTTTTAAATACCTATTCATTTATTACCAAATTACAGCCTTAAAACCTTTATCAGTTGTGCTAGATGTTGATTGACATTAAGTCAAACTAGTCACAATACATGTCTATAGTATAGACACTTTGTGGCTAGATCTAGCCACTTTTTAATCGGGTTAGCCACTTTTTTTTTGAAAATGCTATCACCACAAATCTAGCCACTTTTTGGTTTCATTTAGCCACTTTTAGCCATTTCGTTCATTTGCACTTTTGAACACAAATTTCGGTTTGATAATGCTGCGTTTAACCAAATTGGGACTAGATTTTACTACTTCACTCGTGTATTTTTTTGCTTATTCATCAAATTTTGTCGTATTTCAACTAATAATACTTGAAAAAACATTTAGCCATTTTTAGCCACTTTTTTCGTCAATTTTAGCCACTTCTGGCCCAAAAAATCTGGCAGCACTGGTCTATACAGATATTTACTATTCTAATTTCTAACATTTGAACGCTATCTGCAGATTTCTTCAGCAGACATGTTTCTCCAATAAATATGAAATGTTCAGGCTGATTTTGTTATGCTTTCCACAAATTCCGAGTCTTCATAGCGCTCTCTTAAAGGCGGAACACTCGACGGTTTCGTCTGCGGTTCTTTTCGACACTTTGGTCACTTTTGCAAGTGGTGCCTTGGTCTCCATTTCGATTTCTGTCAGCGGCTTATCATGTGACACTGTCGCGCCTTTCGGCCAACAACAAACTTGGCAACAATTCGCAAATAAATGTATGGTTAATAAAAAGCAGAACGCAAGACTGTACGAGCTTGTTAGACCCTTTACTTTAAAAAAGTAAAAAGGATCTATTAACTTAGTGCAAAACTAAATTTTGTGTGTAACACCCAGAAGGGGGCGTGGCAGACCCCTTAATGTATATATATTCTTGATCAGGACGACAAGCCGAGTCGATATAGCCAAGTCCGTACGTCCGTCTGTATGTCTGTCCGTCTGTCTGTCTGTCCGTCTATATTAAAACCTAGATCTCAGCAACTAAAAGAGCTAGAGACACCAAATTCAGGACTCAGGTTCTCCTATTCAGTAAGCAGCACGAGTTTATTTTAGATTCCCCTTCCCCTGCAAATCGCAAAAAATCGCACCTACCTCATAATTTTCGAACACTTTTAGCATAAAAGAAACCGTAATGTTAAATCTACAGACTTGTAATTTGGCATGTACGTAGTGTTTGTCATTCTTCATCATTGTTGTACATTTTATTAGGATCGAATAATAAACAGCAAAGATATGCCACATTCATTTTGCGGCACTAAGCAGTAGGAGGATGTTGTGCCATGCATACCCGCGTAGCTGTGTGCATGTGCCACTAATTGTGTTTGTAAGTACATGTACACAAAGTAAAGGGTCTCCTACTGTCGGTTACGTCCGACTGTAGCATTTCGTAAGACTGATCTGCCCCGTCCATATATTTTAAGACCCTGTACTTTAAAAACGTAAAAGGGTCTATTAATTTAGTGCAAATGACAGCTGTGTGTAACAGGCAGAAGGAAGCGAGGTAGACCCCACAAAGTATATATATTCTGACTCAGGACGACGAGCTGAGTTGATATAGCCATGTCCGTCTGTCCGTCTGTCCGTCTGTCCGTCTGTCTTCTGTCCGTCTGTCCGTCTGTCCGTATGAACACCTAGATCTCAGCAACTATAAGAGCTAAAGACACCACCTTTCCGGATTTAGGTCGTGAGCTAATGCAAGCAGATCAAGTTTGTTTCCAACTTTTGATAACTCGCCTCCTTCATCCGCGAATCATCAAAAATCTACACCTACCTCAAAAATCTCTAAAACTATAATCGCCCACAGCAGCCACAATAAAAAAGCTACAGACTTGCAATTTGGCATGTACGTAGTCTATGGCATTCTCCACCGATGCTCTAAATCAAATTATAATTTAAAATAGAAACAGCGAAGATATGCAAAAGACAATGTTTTTGGAAATGTATTTATGTGCAACTGCAGCCACAATATTATAGCTACAGACTTGTAATTTGACATGTAAGTCGCCTATTGAATCATCTATCGATGCTGTGAACTACATTACAAACGGAGAAGAAACAGCAAAGTTATGCAGCAGTCAATTGTTTTATAAATGTATGTAAGCGCTACTACAGCCACAGTTTAAAGCTATAGACTTGGGATTTGGCATGTACGCAGCCTATGGCATTGTCCATCAATGCTGTAAATTACATAACGAACGAATAAGAAACAGCGAAGATAGATCAGACAAAAAAGCCACCTAGATCTTGCAGACTATAAGAGCTATAAATACCATTTTTGGGCATTTAGGTTCTCCTATGCAGCAATCATATCAAGTTTGCTTGGGTTTTTTGATAACTCCTCTTATTCCTCCGCTAACCGAAAAACCAATTTAGCTACACTTTACAGTTTTAAAGCTTCAGTTTTGAAGCTAAGAATATGGGATGTGGCATGTACGAATTACATTACGATCGGATAAGAAACAGGGAAGAAAACACAAAGTACAGGGTCTCCTACAGACGATTACGTCCGACTGTAGCTCCGTCCTTACTGGTTTATTATGACAACAACGCGTAGAGGGTAGTCAGAGTGAGTAAAAGCGTCCACTGTGCGAGTTGGCGATTTGCCAGCCAAAAAACTAAGCCCATCTTACCCACGCCTCTGTGGGCCCTGCCGCTTACGTCAGAGCAGCGACTGGAACCCTGGACTTCAGCCCAAGCTCTGAGACTAGAAGATACTCGCGGCTGTTAACCATCCCGCGCACACACGCTATCTATCTCTTTCGCTGGCTGCCCGCCGCTTTCTCGCCGTCTTTCACTGTCTGTCGCTCTCGCAATGTGTTGAGATTAGTCAGGGCAACGAAATAACATAAAAAAAATGTAGACAACAAATTTGAATGCAGACGAAATATGTATTATAGTGTCTGGCGAGTCGGCAGACCCACCCCCCTTCTCACCCCCAACAAATAGCCAGTAGGGTGGCCCATATGTGGGGAGGGGTACGGACCAGGGGCATCGGGATGCCTCAGAGATTGAAATGATGATTTATTTTGGCAGCGGCGACGTCTCCGAACAGAATTCGTTGTCGCTGTCGTTGTCGTTGTCGTTATCGACATGGACGCGTTCCGCATTCGAATCGTATCGGCCAACTTTGGCTGGAGATGAAGACAGCCAGACCGCAAAATGTGTAGCAGTCGTAACCCCAAGTGAAGCAAAAAACACAAGTACCCATAAAAAACACCCTAACCAAAAACGAATACATAGAGAACGGCGCAAAATTAACACAGTGCTCAGCCATAGACACAAATTGCGCATGATACAATACTATGTTCATTCAATTACAAATTTGTTTCGAGTTCAAATAGTTAGTTTATCTTTACCCAGCAGCGCGGATTCGCTTTACGAAATGGATTGCATTGCCAACAACATGGAGGACTACATCAATAAAAACCAGTGTTGTCAGACTATTGTGGCAATATATAAAGTATATATATTCTTGATTAGGACGATGAGCTGAGTAGATTTAGCCACGGGCTATTGCTTTTTTCCCGTAACACCATGGCTTAATTGTGCTTCTTACTTAAAATTTCGAATGTCGACTGACCTACTTTTTATTGTGTCCAGAACTACATAATTATTATCTTTAAATAAAAGAAGTTTTTTAAAAAGTCGTGAATATATTATTAAATATTGTACATTTTGTTGAACGTAACGTCAATTCCGAATTGTCCAAAATGTCAAAACTCACTTAACACTACACTTAATTGAATTGCTAACACTGCTGTAAATGCCACAGTACAAATTCTTTTCAAGCTAATAACACTGCTGTTAATTTTATGGTATTTAAAACTACTGTTAACCCTGCTGATAAGGCTGCGATTAATATACACAGTCGCTACCCATATCAATTCATTTAACCCCACTGTACGCTGAATCGCAACCCTTATTATGTTGATTTGAGAACCTTTCAATCAATGTTAATTCCAACTGACAGCTGTCAGAAATCACAACAAATGTATGATCTCAACTGTCGAATTATGAAGTATGGGTAATATGCGGGTTCTATTTGAATTGTTTTTGCCTTTCATCTCAGCTCAATTTTTGCCCTGATCAATTTGTGTTAGAAAACCAACGGGTGGCCCCATAATGGTGTATGATTACATTATAATAGCCCTGTGTCTGTGTGCCCCTCTCTTCGTCTATGTGATGTTTGGCACTGGAACTGAATCCGAGTTGAATTTTGCGCTTTTCCAGTTGGCGTGCTTACCTGCAAAGTTAATGGCCAAATGCAGGGCGTTGCGGGGCAGAGTGATCGTGGCATAGGTGGTGCCCCGTTCTGGTGCCAGGCCAGAGTCTTCAGATTGGGCAGGGCTCATGGCGCGGTCAACTGCAGCGAGAAGAAAGAGAAGATTGCATCAAACGTGAGGAACATGGCAAAAATAAATATCAGAAAAGCAATGCAAAAATAAAGATAAACATCAAAGGTGCTACAGACAAAGGCGGTCAATGACCAGCCGAAACCCCCTACCCCGTTCTCCCAACCCCCTCCCCATTACCCATCCCTTTCAAACGTCACCCGTCTCCCCGCTCTATCCACCCACGCGTATAATATCATAATTTCGCCAACAGCTGTCAAAGACGCAATGAAAGCAGAAAGCGCACAGAGAAAGACCAAACTGAACGCATTGAGCGCAACCAGCTCTCTGCTCTCTTCAACTCTCCTTCCTGTAGTCTTTTTTAATTTATTCATGAACACCGTTGTATCTGAGCCACAAAAAAAAAAACATAAAACTGCAGATCAAAGAACTCAGTCAGTATTTTTGCCATTTATCTGTTTCCTTTGCAACTCTCTGCTAAGCGACACGCCCACCTGATCCACACTATAGCAACATTAGTATGGCGTGAATCATGCAGATATATATATATATAAATATCTTTAAGACACGACCTTCAGCATTGCACAGTATTTAAATTAAAATTCTAAACAACGGAAAAAGAAGTAAAAACGGTCTATTAACTTAATGCAAGGAGGAAATGTGTGTAACACCCAGAAGGAGGCGTGGAGACCACACAAAGTATATATATTCTTGATCAGGACGACAAGCCGAGTCGATATAGACATGTCTGTCTGTCCGTCCGTTCATCTGTCTGTCTGTATGAACACCTAGGTCTCTTACTAAGAGCTAGAGACACCATATTCGGTATATAAATTCCCCAAATCAGTAAGGAGTACGAGTTTGTTTTAGATTTTGGATACCTCCCCCATTCCCCCAACAATCTCAAAAAGCTACTGTAGCCACAGTTCAAAGTAAAGTAAAGCTATTGATTTGTAATTTGGTAGGTAACTAGATTATGATATTCTCTATAGACACTGTGAATTTCATGTTGACCGGATAATAAACAGCGAACATAAGCCACAGACTATTTACCGAACTAGGTAGAGTGGTGGGGGAGGTGGTGTGCCTTATACTCAAAGCAAAGGGTCTCTTACTGTCGGTTACATCCGACTGTAGCCTTCCGTCCATCTGATCTGCCCCGTTCATATTTTTTTAAATATATCGAATGCTTAAAGCACACATGTACTGGTATCTACAATCCATAAACGATTTCTGATATTCCCAGATATTATACTATACATATCTGTTAAGATTGGTCAAATTATTTGCAAACAAATAAACAGAATTAATTTGTGCAATTCGTCAAAGTTAGTTGTGCACCAAAAAAATAATAAAATAATAATTATATTAAATAATTAAATAAAGGAAGAAAATTAAAATAATTTTAATAAACATAAAATATAAATTTACAAGGTTATACATACTATGTGAAAAATTGGTAAGCCAAACTAATCTATATATATACTGTTTAAAGAAAACTTTGATTTTTCGTAAACGTTTCGGTCTTTCTTCAGGTTTGTATTACGTATATGCAAAAGTGGATAAGCTAAAACAAGTAAGTAATCGGCTCCGATAACAGAAACTGTTCAATAAAAATAAACAAAATGAAAGCAGAAAATGTTCGAAATAAATTGATTTTTCAAGTCAATGTAGATCAACAATTAGAACATACTGTGTGGCAATAACAAATGAGGAAAGATCTAGCGATTAATCTCTGCAATTACAACATAGTATCAAAGACTGTGGCGCTGTGGCAACGCTGTCGTAGCACACTTGCCAGTCAATGTGGTAACACCACGCACTCGGCACTCGAGTTTTGCTTCAATATTAGTTTTATTTCTGTTTTTTATTCATTTTCTTCTGCCACACGGCGTATGCGCGATGTGCTACAATTGCGGCATTGCAGGTTTGCCGGAAAGCAGCTGACGCACACCTCAATACACGCACACACGTGCTGCTCGTCTCTGTGTGTGTGTGCGTATATTCTGTGTGCATGTGTGTGTGGGTAATTGTACAAGTTTGACGTAAACGACGATCGCTGTGGACGCGACTTTTATTTTCGAACGCTTCAATGGCGCATAAAGTTTTTCTTAATGCCTGCCCGAGTATGAAAAACAAAAACAATAATTAGGCAGAGGCAACAACAAAGCCACAAAAAACACCAACAACAAAATCAACAAAAAATTAAAAGCCAAAAAAGAATACAAAATCAAAAAGAAAAACCTAAAAAGAAAGAACCAAAAGCAAGGGCGGAGAAGCGAAAATAAAAACAGAAAAAAAACGACGTAACGTTGAAAATTTTTTACGTTTCGCTTCATTTGCGTAGCACAACAACAACAAACCTGAGTCGGGCGGAAGGCGACAGTCGAACGTAGCCGACAGTAGGGGACTAAATTAATTTCTTTGTCGTCCTGATCATAAATATATATACCGTTTGGATTTGTCACGCCCCCATCTAGGTGTTAATCACAGTTTCCATTTGGTCCAACATAATAGACCATTTTGTACTTTTTCAAAGTACAGGGTATAAAAATACGCAAACATTTTGCAGATACATTTGCCAGATACACAGATACATATGTATCTCGCAGTTAGTTTTTTGAGTTTGATGTGCTTGCCCCGCATTTTTCGCAAATATCTTATATATTTTCATTTGGAAGGGGGTATAACAGTTTTTTAATACCTCTTTTGGGTGGCACTTTCTGCCATTATTGCCGCTTCCTTTTTGCCACTTAAAGCATTTCGCTTTGAAGTCATTTTACTATAGACTATTTCTATATTTACAATACGTGTCTGACTTTTCTTTTTATTTCGTTTTTTTTTTTAATTTTTTTTTTTGTGGCTGCGATTTTTCTTTTGCTTAGCTTCAATTTTTTCTTCTCTTCGCATCTCTTGTTTATTGCTTTTTTTTGCTATTTTTATATAGTTTGTTTTTTTTTTCAATTTGATTCTCGTTTCACATTTTGATTTCGTTTTTCATTATGTTTTCTGTGCCTCTGCCTTTTTGACATAATTCATGGCATACGGCAAACGGAAGTCGTGTGTGCGATTGGTTTCTGAAATAACTATACACGCACTTAGTGTTGGTTTTATATTTATGGCCATAATATAACAAATACATACATTCAAGATTCTATAGTTAACAAATTCTTTATAAAAAAAATGGTGTCAAACAGTTACTGATGTTCAAAATCTATAACTCAAAATATTTGGACGGGGCAGATCAGTCGGACGAGCCCGACTGTAGAATACCCTGTACCCTATATGTGAAACTGTCACATGAAGCGTAGCAGCCATTCCTCTTCTTTCTTTTTATGTGTGCTTTAATGCTTTAATGGCTGCGCTGCAAAGGGGCAAGCGATGCAACGCCTGCAATATTATTTCGTTCATATCTCCTGTGTTGATTAACCGATTTCAATGAGATATTCACGATAGGTCAACATAATAAAAGAGAGTATATATTCCGAATAACAACCTTCTATGTTTAAATTTACGCTGGTTATTCGGTTTTTATCGATTAGGGCGTAAAGGGAGCGTGGCATTTAAAATAAACCTAATCTGCGCCTGATATAAACCTACCAACTACTGAAGACAGAATTTATGTAAATAGATTTGTATCTCCTAAATTGGTGAATGTATTCTATTTAATTTCATTGTGGGCGAAGGGTGCGTGGAATCCAAGATTTGAAATAAACTTGATCTGCGTATGGTGTACACCGGCTAAATCGACGCAGTTCGACTCCCTGATCAAGAATATATATAGTTCGTATTTGCACTAAATAAATAGACCCTTTTGTACATTTTCAAAGTATAGGGTCTAAATATATATTAGGAATTGCATATTATAGCGTTTGATTTTTGTGAACTTTTTGTTTATGTGGCGTTTCCTGCCCATAATGCAAGGCTTTTCGTTCATCTTGTTCCGTGCCTCAGACGCGGCACAAACCGATTTATGCGAATATTTCAATATTTTCTAACTCTTTGCGGATAATATATTATACTAGGTCTCTCTCTAATGGAATCATATTAGAAATTTACCATTTAAGGGATACGACAGATTCTTTCCGTCAAGTGATGGAAATAGATTCTTTTAAATTCTCAATTTCAGACATCACGATGTACTATACACTCTTTTCGGGGCATATACGAAATTTTCATTCGCCTAATCATACATCATTCACTTAATTAATACGAGTGTTTGGAATGGACACTCACAATCGCAATAGAACCATAAACGAGAAGTAGCAACAAAATGCAATAACATACCAGTATAAACGACAAAGTCGAAGACAACCGCCAGTGGGAATAAAATCATAAAAATATGTATACAGATAGAAAGTATGGAATTATTAAATGTGTGTTTATATCATACATAAATATGTACATAGTATTAGCGGGTGAACTACACAAAGAAAGAATCGATAATAGAGAACAGCTCTTCTACGTCTTCTACATGAAAGAGACTAAAAGAGCCTTTCTTAATTTGTCTTTAACACCCGACTGTAGGCTTTCCGATTGTTATTTTCTTTGGGCTCTCTTAATATTTGCAGTTTAATGAAATTGTATCCAATGAACGACAAGAATTTATAGCAAAATTCAAGATATTGCCGTGAAATGTGCATAAAACAAAAACAAATTCAATAAATTATAATAGCAATTCTACCCAATATGCCATATCTAATATTTTATTAGAATTGCCTTGTCCAACTGCAACTTGTATGCCATAATTTGTAATTTAGTCTGCCGACTTCATTAGAAAATCTGCACTAAAATTGGCAGGCAAAACATGACTGGAAATTCGAAGAGGTGGAAGAATCATTAAGCAGCAAACTATTTTGAGAGACCGTACCTCTTTCTTGCTCTCCTTTCTTAGTATTTTCACTCTTTCGCTATCTATTTTCTGCAGTTTATGGCCAGTATTTGGGACTTCGGCGTGCTCGCAGTTAAATTTATCGGCGACAGTTGCACGACAAATGACGGAAATTGCGCTCAGCCGCAACATTTGACTTGTGGCAAGAAGAGCGCGTAGGGAGGGAGAAGGGTGGATGTGAGACTATTGCCACTTCCTGGCCTCTGTGTAATCCTGGCAATTATTGAACCGAGGCAGCCAACACTTTGACCAGCCGAACAGAGTCCACGCACACAGCCCCCCCTTAGACACTTGAAGGCCACCGGACGGGCGAATCTTCCACGGAAACTCAATCAACTGACAGTTTGACTGACAGTCGGTTCGTTGGAGGTCTTTTTTTGTTTTTTTTTTATAGCTATACTTGTTGTTATTGTTGCATTATTATTCTCATTGTAGGCCAGCATTTGCGGCACATTTGCAGTCACTTATGCCACATAAGCGCTTTGCCACATTTACTTTGAAAATAGACATCATACCAAATGCACGTCCCGATCTTGATCTTACACACACCATACTCACTGTCTCTATCTGTATCTCTATCTCAAGCTGTATGGAGCCACTCTCTGATGAATACATTCCACTGTTAATGATCTTTACTTTTTTTGTATTATTATAGAGTTCGTATCCCTCTTTTTTGCCTTTTGCTGTAACGAGACATCTTTATCTGCGCTTCAGCTGCAACTTGCCTTATGAGTTATTAGTTCGATTAAGAGTTGCTGTTATATTTCTAGACTTGATTCTACAACTAAGATACGTTATAAAGATATAAACAGACCCGACTGTCTTATACCTTGTGCCACAGCTCGCGCTGCGCGCTCGCAAATACAGTATATAATTTAAATATTTTAAATATAATTTAATTTATTTCTAAACATAGCATTATGGGACCGCTCAGCAACGACTGACTGTCTTTATTTTCTCTCTCTCTCTGTGCTGGCATGTCGATGCCAACAGGCTCACGTCTACAGCCAGTGTTGTCCATATATACTATTAATCTTAATATCTAACATTGCACGAAGACTTAATAACTAACTAACACTACTACTACTATAGTATGGGCGCGCTGTCACAGGGTAAACGTGGCCTGCAATATCGTTTCGTTTATATCTTTTGTGTTTATTAACCGATTTCAATTCAATATAGTTAAATGTAATATAATAGAAAAGAGTTTATGTTTGGAATAACAATATTCTATGTTCAATACTACGCTTGCTATTTAACCCTCTAACGGGTAAGACCGTCTACAAACGGTCTCCAGTTTTTGGCGTCTAGCGATCAAACTGTTGACTTTTTTGAATCAATTGAATGAATTGATGAATAAATGAATAAATTGATATATCTTTAAAATTAAATTTTCATTCTTTTAAGGTATATTTAACCACATTTCACCCACGCGTTCAATCACAATCATCGTCTGAACTTGAAAATTTGAAAAAGCTCAGAAAAAAATACCCCTTGACAAAAGTAGTTTTTGCACAAAATAAAAAATATATTTAAACTTGTCCAATCTACTTGGGATTTTTTTTACTGATAGCTCAGACAATATATTTATTGAAATAAATTATTTTGTAATGCGTAAATGAATATAAATGTTGATTTGTATAAAAAATTCATTGACCGTGCCTGGCAACGTGTTTGGTACTTGATACTAGATATTAACAAATTTAGTATAAGAATCCTTAATATTCGTCCTGTAAGGACATGCGATGTTGCATTTGAAAGGTATTGCATCATAGATCACGAATCCTTTTAAATTTTGGCAATAGACAACTTGGTTCAAAAGATATGGGAATTCAATTTTTATTTTCAATTTTTAAAATAAAAATTGCAAAATAATTATTATTTTCAATTTTTATTATAAAAATTGCAAAATAATTATTATTTTCAATTGTTATAATAAAAATTGAAAATAATAATTATTTTGCGATTTTTATTTTAAAACTTATAATAATTGCGATCCCTGTTATTTATGGTGCTTGCAGGCTGCTCAGTCGCTGGCTCTTATCAGTTACCGAGAAAGAGAAAAAGAAAGAGCCAAGAAAACCCACCCACCAATCTGCAGCTGATCGACCGCTCTCTATACATAAGATGCTAGGCAGCGCTTAGCCGGTTTCCATGCTGGCTCTCCAAGCATACCTCCTGCATTACAAGTAATGCAGCGGGTAGCCGGCTCACCTCCTAGGCAGCGCTTAGCCGTTCTCCTATCTGCTCGCTCGCGCTTGCCGGCTCTCCAAGCATACCTCCTGCATTACAAGTAATGCAGCGGGTAGCCGGCTCGTCTCCTAGGCAGCGCTTACCCATTCTCCTCTCTGCTCGCTCGCTCTTGCTGGCTCTCCAAGCATACCTCCTGCATTACAAGTAATGCAGCGGGTAGCCGGCTCGCCTCCTAGGCAGCGCTTAGCCGTTCTCCTCTCTGCTCGCTCGCGTTTGCTGGCTCTCCAAGCATACCTCCTGCATTACAAGTAATGCAGCGGGTAGCCGGCTCGCCTTCTAGGCAGCGCTTTCCCGTTCTCCTCACTGCTCGCTCGCTCTTGCTGGCTCTTCAAGCATACCTCCTGCATTACAAGTAATGCAGCGGTTAGCCGGCTCGCCTCCTAGGCAGCGCTTACCCGTTCTCTCGCTTACCCGTTCTCTCTTACCCGTTTGGTCGTTAGAGGGTTCTATGGGTGCTATTAGTTATAGTCAGCCGATGTGGCCAATTTTTTTATAGTATATTTAAATTATTTTTTTAGATTTTTGGTAAAAATTTCATAACGATATATTTACTAGAAGTATTTATGGCCGCAATTGTGCACTCGCAAGCAGCGCAGCGATTTTTTACGCTCAGCCCGGCAAGACCGTCTGTAGACGGTCAAAAGTTTTTTCCACCTGGCGGGCGTTCTAATCAATATTTTGGGATGAAATTCAAAACTTAAGCTTTTGTCGACAATATTTACCACAAAAAAAAAAATCCCAACTTCGTACGACCATTATTTCGAGTTTGCCCGTTAGAGGGTTAACTTTGTATGTTGAAATATTCAAACATACGCACAGTGCAAGTGCCTAACATCATGCTTGGTATTGCCATTCTCGCACGCTATTCCCAGCGGCTGAGATGGCAAGGCGCGTGCGATGCAACGGAAGTTTATATTGAATTTAATTGAACTTAAAAAGTTAAACAGCAAGCGAAATATTTAAATTTCATTAAAATCAGTTTATAAACACAAAAGATATAAACGAAACGATTTTGCAGGCCACGCTCACCCTGTGACAGCGCGCCCATCCTATTGTTTATAAATAAATTAAATTATATTTATACCCTGTACAGAAATTTACATAAAATTGTTTGCTATATGCTTAAATACATTAATTTATTTGTTACAATCGAAAAAATTCATTATCTAAGCATTTTTGTAATAATTTATAATTTGTATAAACCTAATTGATATTAAGAATTATAATTATCATATTTATGCACTATTTTAAACTATTTGAAAATTTATGGAAAATAATTAACATTATTTTAGCTCGGGTTATTCGTGTTACATCAATTGGCTATAGTAGAAACGCGAATCTTTCAGTCTTTATTAAAGTTTGTTTATAAATAATCTGTAGCCTAGATTTTTCCCTGGTGCTATAAACAAACTTTGTAACGGATTTTCATTCATTAACTTTAGTATCAGTAGACTTTCGATTTCAACTTGTTCCACTGACAGGTGCTCTGTCTTAAATGTATGCTATTCGTGGATTGATTGAGTGGAAGTACTCTATTATTGACAGCTTGGTAGCTTGACGTTTTGTTGTGCTTCCAATTCACAACTGACGCCATAAACAAACTTGACTAAATAGTGTGAAAAGTATTGCAGCCCACGGGAAAGTTGGGAGCAAGAACAGAAGTAGCACAAAGCAACGTATGCAAGCCCTGAGCTAAATTATCTACGAGATACTCGCACTTTCACAATGGGGAACCGTTCTAGAATCGAAAAATATGTCAACAAATATTTCACAACCGAAGTAAAAATATGTGAAAATGAGCACGTATGAGATGTGTGCAGTATGTATGCCCTGAGGCTACAAGAAAAACCAATTATTGCAAATGAACTCAAGTGTGGTTCCGCGCAAGAATGTCAACATCTGATAAAGCCGCAACTGAGCGCAACTGCAAAGCCAAATGGCAGGCCCATGTTGCAAACCCAAGCACTCATGGGGCATGCCGCAAAATGTTGCACCCAGGCAGGACAGTGTGGCAAGGGCGACGGATGCACTCGCTCAGCTTAACTAATACACCACTGAACTCGCTTGAACTGAACTAAAATGTTGAACCAAGCCAAAGCCCCAGCAGAGTAGTGGCGAAGTGTGACAGGGGGAGGGGGGAACAGCCCTTGCGTGCAGAAAACGCATTGATAGCGCAGTTGTTGATATTTCTGTTTTTGTTGCAGCTCTGCATTGAGATGCTCGAGTATTTAGCAGAGACGTTGACAATCATTTAATGACAGCCAGGGCTACCTTAAAGTGGGCGCGGCACAATAAACAAGGAATTTACGCATGAACTAACTCCGATTCCCTAAATCAACTAGTTCTATTTCCGCGCACACAAAATATGAGCTCATAATGTGTCTATTTGAAGCCAAATTGGTGGCTTACACCATCCAAATCACGTTTGATTTTAAATATTGGATGAGCTGGATCGACATTTGGTTCATCATTTGGATAAAGTGGTTTTTCGTTTGGGTGAAGTGGTTTGTCATTTGGATAAAGTGGTTCATTCGGATAAAACAGATCGTCATTTGAATGAATTGGCTCGTTATTCAGACGAAATTCAATAGGATTAAGTTGTTTGTTCTTTGGATGAAATTTGGATAAACTGGTTCATCATTGCATAAAGTGGTTTGTCATCTGGATAATAGAGCACATTTGGAAATGGTACACGTATTACATATGGGCATTTCCAAGAAAACGTTACGGGACTTTCCGTAGACTATATTTACAAAACCAAATATTAAAACGTCGACTATTTTTTAAGTTATTTTGTTTTTACTCTGTTAAATCCATCATGTTGATTGATTTGTTAATTAAATGTTACATTTGATATCCATTTAAACTCTGTGTTTACTTCGTTTTAAGCCCATGGTAAATGTATTTGGGCTGATTTTAAATAAATCTATTTAACTCTATTTAAATTTTATAATGATGGTAAATTTAATTATATATTATCAGAATTTTTTGCATCATCGAGATGTTGGGCGAACCATATAACAAGTAGATTTGCTGGCAATAAGACAAGAAAATATACCCTCTCGAAACTCCTGAAGTGGTGGCCATCTTCATGATAGAAAAGTCTTTTTTAATATGTTGCGACTCTACACGAGAATGGAACCGATCCATGAAACTATTTTTCATCTTAAATCTTAAAGCAAAGCAAAGTCATCCATTGGTCCATTGAACTAGCATTAACCACATCCTGAAGGCTTAAACTATTGCCTATTCCTTGCTTTATGCAAGGTTAACCAAAGCGTCAAACCAAATTTCGTCGTCAAGAGTCTTTAAGTGAGCAACTCTATCATCTCTGATCTCATGTAAATCATTCCCTCATTTGATGTCGACACAATCGCGGAACTGTTCTAAAGTGTAAGCTAAGATCTGCTCGGCACAAAGGATCCACACAGCGAGATTCCATGTTGGCAAGCCCCTCAAGACGCAAGACAATCAAAAGTGTTGATTGGTGCTTGGAATCTAAGGACACGTTCAGAACCCTGTAAGGATTGCCGACGAGTCACCGTAGGCTAGCCTAATAGCTATTAGACCACCTATCACAAATATGTATAGCTAGATTCAGGCAAGCGAAGGCGGAATCCACCCACCCATGCTAGCAAAGTATGCTGCCTGAGCACGCAGAAGCCACCTTAGTTTGGACAAGCCAAGGGGATAGTGGGCATAAATCTCTTAAAAATACTCGACATGATTGGGGATTTTTGGGCGAGCTATAAGTATCGCTCTTGCAGGAGGTATACTAGATCTTTAGGCCGCGGTGCACAGTTTCCTATAAAATAAATATATGAACGGGGCAGATAAGTCGGACGGACCCGATTGTAGAATGCCCTGTGCCCTTAATTTTTAATACAAATTTATAAAACTGTCATACTAAGCGTATCAGCATTATTTCTTCTTCTTCTTCTTCCCTTTATAAGTGCGCCAGCTGCGCTGCGCTGGTGCGCTGCTAGGCTGAGCTGCCAATTGCGTAGCTTATATCTCCTGTGTTTATTAACCGATTTCAAGGAGCTGTGCAGGATAGTTAAATATAATAAAAGAAAGTATACGTTCCGAATAACAACATTCTATACTTAATATTACGCTTGTTATTTAACTTTTTATTTTAAACCAGTGAGGACGGAGCTACAGTCGGACGTAACCGACAGCAGTAGACTATGTTCTTTGTGTTTTCTTCGTTGTTTCTTATCCGATCGTAATGTTATTCACAGCATCGACGGATACTTTTATAGGCTACATACATGCCAAATTTCAAGTTTGTACTTTAATATTGTGGGTGCAGTGGCACATATATATTATATTATGTAATTTTTTATTATTTATAATTGAACTCTATGTTGAGTCAATGCTAAATTTATTTAATCTATATAGATTTAAATTCATCTTTAAATCCATTGTAAACAAGTTTATATTTTATTTAAATTTAAATATAATGTAAATTTTGTTTAAGCTCGATTTAATTTGCTCTATGGTCATACAATTCTAAGTCTTTGATACCTTCATTTATTATTGGGTTAGTGAATGTTATCCATATATTACCTGTTAAACCCATGGTAACTATTAAATATAGAACTTCTTTATACACACATTATATACTCATTTTATTCTAATTGTAATTGTTTTATTTAATCATTCCATAATAATTCTAAGTTAGCCAAATGTTAGCTTTTCTTCATGTGAACTTTATTACATCCAATTTTGTCTTTGGTACTATAAATAAATGCCTAACTTTTCATTTTGTTTTATATTCATTTAATTTTAACTCATTTTAATTTGTAAGCTGCTTGGCTATACGTTAAACCCATCCATGGCGATGTTAACTTTACGCTTTACCTCTGACATTTCTGTGAAAGAAAGTTGACAGTAGTTGCAACCCTGAATTTTATTGTGAATGAGAAGACATGCGTGAGAGAGGGGTGCTGGCAGAGGTGAGGAGAGGGGACCAAAAGTCATGCCTCATGGCTGGCATTGAGCATTTTTTATGCCTTCAACGACAAGCGAAAGGCGACAATTGTGCCTGCATACAAACTTGCGTACATACTTACATAAGTAGAATATATATACACATGTCCCAGCAAGCATTATGAGGGGTTTCGGATTTTTCTGTACTATCCAAAATATGAGATTTATTTTCATGAAAGATGTCGCGTATTTTGAGAGTGATTTTTAAGTCGAATCCGACTCTTTTTGGGCTCTTTTCTGAGGAGGAAACAATTACAACTCCGAAAATTCTTAGAAATATGTAAATGCATTTTAGGAACCCACGCTCTAAATGTGCTCCGAACACCCTCACTGAATCTGAGCTCACTCCGAGAATGCTCAGACATAAGTGCATTTTATGAGCCCGTGATTTTAAGGATCTTAATGTGGTCCGAAACCCCTCACATTTATGAGTTCACTCCAAAAATGCTCATATACTAGGCTCTTTTCGGGCACATAATATAGAGCGCTCCGAACTTTGCTTGCTGGGGTCATACAAACATACATACATATCTGCTCATTATGACGCGAAATATTTGCGTTGCGCAGCTAAGGAGCTGAAGGGTCTTTGCTTGGTTGCATCCAAATTGATTTATGCCCCCATTGGAGTTGTTGTCGCTCCACAGTGCAACTTTGAGGGGTCCCAAAAGGGTAAGGGGAGGCGAAGAAGACAACGTGGCATATAAACAGGGTATTCAGTACACATCATAGCCGTTGAATGTCGCCGCTTATTCACTTAGTAGAGGGCAGGACAAATAAAGCAAGCAACGCAACATTTTCATTTGCAACAAGCGCGCATTCCTACAGCCCCCCCCCCCCCCCCTTCCACAAGTATCAATTGCTCGCTTCAATACGCCCCTCAAACAATACACACATACGAACATAATACACAGTATGTAAATATCAGGCTTTCCCAGCGGTGCTCTTATCATACCGTAGTTTGGGTCACAGATTTATGCCCCAAAATGTTAATAGCCCATAACCAATCCTTAGCTGTAGGGCCTGAGCACGTATGACACCGAAGTTCTTTTCGGAGGTTTGCGATAAGACATTCAGTCAGCTGAAATTTCTATTTGCATGCGATAGACACGAGCTGCTTTATCTAGTTTTTTGACTTTACTATTGAAATAATGAAAGGCGTTTCGGGCAAACTGTTACCTGATAGGAAAACTGTGTACTGCAACGGGGATTACAAATACTAGATTCACTTTGAAGAATAAAGAATCGTGAATGAATTCAGATTAAAGCCAAAAATGATATCGATTTTAATCTTGAAAATTTATTAACTCGCTTAAAAAAAGAATTTTATTTTGGGATTAGGATTTTTCTGGTTTGTTACAATTTGTATACCGATTTTTGATTCAAGTACGATAACTCTTAAGGGAACATAGAACCCTAATGGACACATATAATATATCGATAGAAATACAGATACCGATTAAATTTATAGAATGCATAGACCGTATAAATAGATTCAATATTAAGTTTAAACCATTCTGAAATTGTATGGCTACTTAAACTAATTTTATTCAATTTAGTTTCCTTAGTTTCCTTGGTTGATCCTAGAATATTTTAAGTTTCCACCAATTGGTAACCTACCTCATCATTCATTCCGTTTAGCTTGGGCACACGAAAAACAAACCGCACTTAAACCTCACAGATAAATACTTAGAAGCATATGTGTATACATATATCCTGAAAGTTGTTTTATTCCATCGAAAAAAATTGGAAGATATTGACAGATATCCATTGTACTAGCTTTCGGAAGTTATTCCTGAATAGTGGGAATGTTAGTCAAAAAAGTTAGTTGTAATCTTAGTTGTAATCTTAGTTGTAATCTTTAGTTGTAATCTATTGAAAACTGAACTGAACTGATAAAAAAAAAACTGGTCTTAAGTGGAGTTGCGTGTATTGTAGGGAAATACAGCTCGAATTCCGTTCGTTTATGAGGCAGACCAGGGAAGGGTTTTTATACCCTGTGCCCATTTGAAAAATGGGAAAAACAGGGTTAATGAATCTTTGTCAGAACACAAAGTATATATATTCTTGATCAGGGAGACGAGCTGAGTCGATTTAGCAATGTCCGTCTGTCTGTCTCTCTGTCTGTTTGTCTGTCTGTTTGTCTGTCTGTCTGTCTGTTTGTCTGTCTGTTTGTCTGTCTGTCTGTCTGTCTGTATGAACGCGTCGATCTCAGCAACTACAAAAGCTAGAGATGCCGTTGCTATAGATAGGTAGTTATCTTACGCAGATCAAGTTTATTTCAAAAATTGGATGCCACGCCCCCTTGACGCCCAAAAATCAATAAAACCCAAACAACCTGGTGTTTTTAGACCCTTTACTTTAAAAAAGTAAAAAGGGTCTATTAGTTTAGTGCAAAGAGGAAATGTGTGTAACACCCAGAAGGAGGCGTGGCAGACCCCACAAAGTATATATATTCTTGATCAGGACGACAAGACGAGTCGATATAGCCATGTCCGTCTGTCCGTCTGTCTGTCTGTCCGTCTGTCCGTCTGTCTGTCCGTCCGTATGAACACCTAGATCTTAGCAACTATAAGAGCTAGAGACACCATATTCGGGATTGAGATTCTCCTAGCAGCACGAGTTTGTTTTAGATTTTGGATAACTACCCCCCTTCCCACGCAAACCGCAAAAAGCTACTGCAGCCACAGCTTTAAAGTTATTGCCTTGTAATTTAGTACGTAACTAGCTTATGACATTTTCTATTGACTCTGTGAATTTCGTTCCAATCGGATAAGAAACAGCGAAAATATGAAACGGACAATTTGCCGCACTAGGCAGAGGGGGGGTGGTGTGCCTTGCATACGCGTGTAGGTTAGTGTGCGTGCCTTTGACTGTGTTTGTATGTTCATATATTAGTAGTAGTAGTAAAGTAAAGGGTCTCCTACTGTCGGTTACGTCCGACTGTAGCTTTCGTCCCACTGATCTGCCCCGTCCATATTTTAACATAAAAAGTTGAATAGCAAGCGTAATATTAAACATAGAATGTTATTTGGAACATAAGCTCTCTTGTATTATATTTAACTATCCTGAAAAGCGCATGGAAATCGGTTGAGAAATATAGGAGATATAAGCTTCACAATAGTTGAACTTAAAAGTTCAGAAACAAGCGTAATATTAATCATAGAATGTTGTTAGTGTTGAATATATATTCTCTTATAATTTATTTAACTGTCCTGAGAAGCGCATTGAAATCGGTTTATAAACAAAGGAGATATAAGCTACCTAATATTGCATGTGTCACACCCAAGCGCAGCCGCTATACGTGCGAGTGGGATAGCAATACCAAGCATGTTGCTAGGCCCTTGAATTGTGCGTATGCTTGAAAATTTGACGTTAGTTATACATATATGTAAAATATTTAAATACATTTTTTACTGTATTTGCGAGCGCGCAGCGCGAGTTTGGCACAGGGTATAAGACAGTCGGGCCCGTCCGACTGATCTGCTCCGCCCATTCTGGTTTTATATTTAGGTTCTCCTATGCAGCAATCAGATCCAGCTTGTTTCGGTTTTTTGATAACTCCTCTCTTTCCTCCGCTTACCGAAAAACAAATTTAGCAACAGTTTGCAGTTTTAAAGCTTCAGTTGTAAAGCTAAAGATTTTGGATATGGCGTGTACGGAGTCTATGACAATCTCCATCGATGCTGTGAATTACTTACATTACGGTCGGATAAGAAACAGCGAAGGAAACACAAAGTACAGTCGGTTACGTCCGACAGTAGCTCCGTCCTTACTGGTTTTCTTTAATTTTCATTCCCAGATTTATATTTACATTTACTTTTAAACAAGATTTACATTGTAACTTTTAATTACATATTAATTATATTTTAATTCTTTTTTCTATATTACGATGTCGAATTGCATTTAGTTGAAATTAAATAAATAAACAAATAGTACCGCTGCACTTTATCAAGACCAGGGCTGCAATTGAGGGATGAGAAGAGTGTTCAAAGAGAAAAATCAACCTGCCTCCCTTATTTCTTGCTCTGAAGAAAGGGCAAATAAGGCCAGAAGAAACGCAGAAAGACTTAGAGGGATAGAAAGCGAGAGGCAGGCGACGGATGCAACAACAGACTCTACAAATTAATCCAAACGGTAGACGACAACAAAAACTTGCAACAACCAAGAAAACAACAACAAAGTGGCATTAATCGTGTGTCTGCTGCTGATGATGCAGTTGATATGATGATGATGTAGATGATAATGATAATTTGGCAGCCTTTGGCTTTGTGTTTTCTTTTGCTTTCTGTTTTGTTGTTGTACTTGTCTTTGTTTTTGTTCTGCTTCTTTTGCTATTTTTAGCAAAACGTTGAAATTGTGACAGTTTTTCCTGCTTTTCCTGCAGCCAAGATCCAAAAATGTTGCATTCACTGTGTTGCACAATTTGTACATACAATGTAAAACTCTGCGCTTGGAGAGAGGTTGAGAGCCCATCTCAGAGAACGAGTGTGCGAGTTTTCAACTTGTCATGGTGTGGAAAATAAACGCTTTTTATGGCAACAATTTTGCTAACTTTGAGAAAGCAATCATTTCGTAATATACGGATGATATTAAAAAACCAACTATAATTTACCAACATCATTATAAATATAACATTAATAAACAAAATTAATTTAATTAGTAATTAATTCGCAAACGTTTGAACCCAAAAAAAAAAAAGGTCAACTTGTCACCAGTTATTGTTATTGGCAAAATACGCGCATCATTGGTAACATTCAAATAGGTATACATAACAACTCTCACGCATGTGATTGCTTATCAAATAACCAAAATTTTGATGCATTATATCTCTCTTAATTAGGGACCGACTAATTCGACTAAGCTCGTCGTCTTGATTAAGACTATATATAAGTACTTTGTGGGGTCTGCCACGTCGCCTTCCGCAAAAAGTTTAAATAGATAAAGTTTTAATAGATACAGAATACAAAAAAATACCCGAGCAGTTTTGATAGTTTTACAAAACTGTACATTAACATACTATATAAATTTGGAATCCATATAAAACAAATTGTTGTCCAACCTAAAAAACTGCTTGTTTTGCTATTCATATCGTAACGTCAGAGCTTACACTTTCTTGCATCTTTAAATTAGTTATATCGAATGTCGTACAATCTTATATTGTATAGAAAGCTAACTAATTGGTATAGAACCAATAAGGACGGAGCTACAGTCGGGCGTAACCGACTGTAGTAGACTCTGTACTATGTGTTTTCTTCGCTATTTCTTATCCTATCGTAATGCAATTCTCAGCATTGATAGAGAAGGCCATAGACTACGTACATGTAAAATCCCGTATCTTTACCATTAAAACTATAGCTTTAAAACCGAAAACAGTTGCTAAATTGTTTTTTAATTAGCGGACCAATGTGAAGAGTTATCAAAGAACTAAAACCAACTTGATCTGACTGCTGCATAGGTGAACCTAAATACCAACAATGTGTATTTTTAAGTTTTATACTTTGAAAGATCTATGTGGTTATATTTTTAGATATTTTATCTATGAATATCTTTGCTATTTCTTATCCGATCGTAATGTAATTCACAGCATTGATACCCTGTTCCTATTAAAAATGGGAAAAACAGGGTTAATAACTCTGTGCGAATGTATGTAACAGGCAGAAGGAGGCGTGGCAGCCCCACAAACTATACATATTCTTGATCAGGGAGACGAGCGAACCTTTACGAACCTTCGATTTCGAGCTCGTTTGCGAGTGTTTTGGCGATAGTTTTTGTTTGCTTAAGTCTCGTTTGCGATATCTTTTCCGAGCCTTTGGTCCAGTGGGTAGACGAGCATCATGAATGACGTCACTCGTCAGATCCGTTTGTGCGATCGTTCGACTGCTTGCTAAATTCGTTGTTTTTATAATACAGTAGAATCCGGTTATAACGACGCCGCTTATAGCGTCCGTCCGGTTATTGCGACGAAAACTCGATGGTTTGGTTGGTCCCCATACAAACTTATATGAAACGGCCTCCGCTTATAACGACTCCGCTTTTAGCGACAAACCGCTTATAACGACGAGATTTTTCAATTTCAATTCAATTTTTCATTTCAATTCAACCGGATATTGCGACGTGCCGAAAAAAAAAACTTTAAAGAGGAAAATTGGATTTCTTTAACAATGCTAAAAGAAGCAAACAAAATCATGGATTTTGTGTTTTTTCAATACGAAAAAGAAACAAAATCATGGATTTTATCTTCCGGATATAACGACGTCGGTCACTTGAATGTCGCTATAACCGGATTCTACTGTATTAAATTTTTTGTTTTGATTAAAAAATTAATTTGTTTTATTTTAAAACCTATTACGAACATGGCATCCATAATATAAAAAAAAAATTTTTTTTTTGCTCCTTTCGGATAGTGCGTCTGCCGGATATAACGACGTAAAATCGTCGGTCCCTTGAATGTCGCTATAACCGGATTCTACTGTATTTGTACAATAAATATTAAATATTAAAACTTTAAACTTTAAATATTTTAAAGCGCAATTATCATTGCGAACGTTAAGTTATACAATTAGGCGTAATCCGTTGCGTTTAATTCGTGCGTTTAGCGATAAAATAGTAATTATTTAAAAGGCCCCTTGTTTATGTGTGCGTTTGGCGCCAAACTAGAAAATAATAATAATTAATCAATTAAGTTATAAATTAGTTATTGGATATCTAGTGATAGTGAAGTTTTGTTTTTCTCTTTTTAAGCAAACTGCCGTTGCAATCTATTAAATGTAAATTACTATTTTTTTTTAGTTTAATTATATATATAAAATATTTTTAATTATATATTGTATGGGTGAGCGAGCAGCGCGAGCTGTGGTACAGGGTAAAAGACAGTCGGGCTTGCGCGCCACATTTTTGTATTCAATTTAATTTCAAATACAGTAGAATCCGGTTATAACGACGCCGCTTATAGCGTCCGTCCGGTTATTGCGACGAAAACTCGATGGTTTGGTTGGTCCCCATACAAACTTATATGAAACGGCCTCCGCTTATAACGACTCCGCTTTTAGCGACAAACCGCTTATAACGACGAGATTTTTCAATTTCAATTCATTTTTCATTTCAATTCAACCGGATATTGCGACGTGCCGAACAAAAAAAAAACTTTAAAGAGGAAAATTTGATTTCTTTAACAATGCTAAAAGAAGCAAACAAAATCATGGATTTTGTGTTTTTTCAATACGAAAAATCTCGCGCGCTCTGCGCGCTCGACCTGACAGTCGGGCAAGCCCGACTGTCTTATACCCTGTGCCGCAGCTCGCGCTGCGCGCTCGCACAAACAGCATAATTTAAAATATCTTAAATATATTTTAATTTATTTATAGACAAAAGTACAACAATTAATGGACGCACTGTCACAGGGCAAGCGTGGCGTGCAACATTGTTTATATCTTTTGTGTTTATTAACTGATTTTAATGCGCTTTGCAGGATAGTTAAATATAATAGAAGAGAGTTTAGCTTCCAAATAACAACCTTCTATGTTTAATATTACGCTTGCTATTTAACTTTGTATATTCAAATGTTTTCACAATCGCTCAATCGCCCAGCAACTTGCTTGGTATCGCCATCTCGCTCGCACACTATTTTCAAGCGTAAGGCGGCTGAGCTGAGGCGTGCGCATGCAGAATTACGGCGCTTATATCTCCTTTGTTTATTAACCGATTTCAATGCGCTTTTCAGGACAGTTAAATATAATATAAAAGAATATATATACAACAATAACAACATTCTATGATTAATATTACGCTTGTTTCTGAACTTTTAAGTTCAACTATTGTGATGCTTATATCTCCTGTGTTTCTTAACCGATTTCAATGCGCTTTTCAGGATAGTTAAATATAGCACAAGAGAGCTTATGTTCCAAATAACAATCTTCTATGTTTAATATTACGCTTGTTATTCAACTTTTTATGTTAAAAAACACGAGGTTGTGTGAGTTTTATTGATTTTTGGGCGTGAAGGGGGCGTGGCATCAACGATTTGAAATAAACTTGATCTGCGTATTGAATACATCTACCGATAGCAACCAACACGGCTGCTCTAGCTTTTGTAGTTTCCAAAATCTCAGCGTTCATCCAGACGGACAGACAGACAGACAGACAGACAGACAGACAGACAGACAGGGTTAAATCGACTCAGCTCGTCTCCCTGATCAAGAATATATATAGTTTGTGGGGTCTGCCACGCCTCCTTCTGCCTGTTACATACATTCGCACAAAGTTATTAACCCTGTTTTTCCCATTTTTCAAATGGGCACAGGGTATAAAAAGAAACAAAATCATGGATTTTGTCTTCCGGATATAACGACGTCGGTCCCTTGAAAGTCGCTATAACCGGATTCTACTGTATTAAATTTTTTGTTTTGATTAAAAAATTAATTTGTTTTATTTTAAAACCTATTACGAACATGACATCCATAATATAAAAAAAAAAATTTTTTTTTGCTCCTTTCGGATAGTGCGTCTGCCGGATATAACGACGTAAAATCGTCGGTCCCTTGAATGTCGCTATAACCGGATTCTACTGTAGTATGAATGTGTGTACATCCGCTGAGCCCTATTGCTGTTTTGGATTTGGTACAAAGTTTGTAAACAAAAGTCTGGCAATTGCGACAGAAATATTCCCATTACAACTGCAAATACATAAATGTACATATCGCTCATATACCAGAAGAGTATCATAACTCAAAAAACGCGATTTTTGAGTTAATGATGCAGAAATGTTCGTTGGTTAATAATCTAGCTGTGTTGTGTTAAAATTTTGTTAGCCTAGCTGCAATACACACAACGTGAGAAGAGAATATGTCGACCCGCTGTGTATGGAGATACTGAGGCGCTTGAAAACTTTTAACGCGTCTATCTCGAAACGCACTTTTTTGAGTTATGACACTCTTCTGGTAAATGAGCAATATGTATGTAAATAGTATGTGCAACCCTAGTATATTTTAACTCGCCAGTTATTAATCCCCGTCCATATATTTTGTATTTAGGTTTTTCATTCGATCGGATAAGAAACAGGGAAGATATGTATTTGACAATTTACTCGACTGTGCAGAGTCTATATATATGTATATTCTTCATCAGAAAGACTGGATTGGTCGACATAGCTATACTAAACTAGCATTTTGTCAGTCTGTTTGTCCGACTGTTGTCGAAAACTATAAGAACTAAAGCAAGTTTATTTCAAATGTTTTGGGCCAAGCCTCCTTTATGCCCTAATAAATAAAAGTCGAATAACAAGCGTAATATTAAACATTAAAGGTTAATAATTTAAAAAAAATGCGGTATATAATTATTCTCTACGAAATTTTAAGTCTTTATATTTGTAGCACTAGGAAAAATGTTATGTAATAAATAATAATATTAATAATTATGTTGGCGTTGGCTAGCTTTAGGTCCAGATCTCATCAATTATGACTAAAAAAAAGAATTGTTGCACAGCGTGGTTTCGCGCAGTGTAGGTGGAGCAATCGGTGCCGACTTTGCCAGACAGTCAATGTAATTTTGCTATTGCTGTCAACTGTTGTTATTGTTGAGTTGTTGTTGTTGTTGCAGTCGTTGCTTCCGTTTGGTGTGTGGCAGCTTGATGAGCGCGACACCCGAAAGGATTTTCCACGACCAAAAACAAAAGCAATGCCCTAGGAATTGCAGACATATCTTTGTGTATCTATGCGTATATATCATAAACAAATCCAAATGCTTCAACTGTTGGGATTGCGAGAATCGCAGATAAAGTTTTGGGGTGAGGAGGCTGCGACAGAGGAGGGGCCTGTGCTCATTTTGTTTCAATTGCGTCAAATTGTTGTGGCAACTTCAGTGGCTCCTACCGCACTTATGGCAGCAGCCTCTGTGCATTGTTTACACTTAGCGAAAACAACAAACACTTTATATATGTATATATACATATATACATATATACACACTCATGAATTTTCATGTTCGATTGTTGAAAAATCAAGGCATTTCAGCGATTTTTCACATATCTCTGTCGAATAGGAAAACAAATTTTTTATGTTTATTTATTTGCCAGCGACGCGTCGTATAGTCTGTTCCGGTTTTCCCCCTCAGCTCTAGAGATCCCCAGATTCCCTTACCATTCCTCCCGTATTCCCTATGCTCTGCTAAAGATTCAGTGAAATGCAGTTGAAGAGCGTACATGGCAGCATTATGAAAAATCCCATACAGAATTAAAACCAACCCTCATGGCCCTAGGGAAAAACCGTTGCCAGATTTCTCATATATATATATTTATATAAAAATTTTGATGGGGCAGATCAGTCGGACGGGACCGACTGTAGAATACTCTGTGCCCTTAATTTATAATACAAATTTATAAAACTGTCACACTAAGCGTATCAGCAGTACTTCTTCTTCTTCTTCCCTTTTTAAGTGCGCCAGCTGCGCTGCGCTGCTGCTGCTGCGCTGCTGGGCTGCGCTGGCAATTGCGTAGCTTATATATACTTTGTTTATTAACCGATTTCAATGCGCTTTTCAGAATAGTTAAATATAATAGAGAGTAGATATACCGAATAACATCATTTTATGTTAAATATTACGCTTGTTTTTGCACTTTTAAGTTAAGGTATTTCGTAGCTTATATCTCCTGTGTTTATTAACCGATTTTAATGCGCTTTTTAGGATAGTTAAATACAATATAAAAGAGTATATGTTTATTATTATTAACAACATTCTATGTTTAATAATACGCTTGTTATTAAACTTTTTATGTTAAAAAACACGAGGTTGTGTGAGTTTTATTAATTTTTGGGCGTAAAGGGGCGTGGCATCCAATTTTCGAAACAAACTTGATTTGCGTTAGATAATTACCTACCAATAGCAACCAAAACGGCAGCTCTAGCTTTTGTGGTTGCTGAGATCGACGCGTTCATCCCAACAGACGGGCAGACGGACAGACAAACAGACAGACGGACATCGCTAAATTGACTCAGCTTGTCGTCCTGATCAAGAATATATATACTTCGTGGGGACTGCCACGTCTCCTTCTGCCTGTTACATACATTCTGACAAAGTTATTAACCCTATTTTTCCCATTTTTCAAATGGGCACAGAGTATAAAAATAATATACAAATGTGGACGGGGCAAATCAGTTGGACGGAAGGCTACAGTCGGACGTAGCCGACATTAGGAGACCCTTTACTTCGTGTACATGTACTCGCAAATACAATCAGCGGCATATGCTCACAGAGCTACGAGCGTATGCATAGCATATCTTCGCTGTTTCTTATCCGATCGAAATGAAATTTACACTATCAGTAAAGAATGTCATAGACTATCTGCCAAATTACAAGTCTGTAAGTCTACATTTTGAACAAAAAAAATGGCTATTGCATATCTTTGCTGTTTTTTATCCAATCATAATGAATTTTGCAGTATCGATGAAAAATGCATTTTTACTTGCCAAACTACAAGTCTGTAGCTTTAATATTGGGACTGTTGTCGTGCTAAAAGTGTGCAAGATTCATGAGGTTGGTGCGGTTTTTTGCGATTTGTGGGGGAAGGGGGACAGGTATCCAAAATCTAAAACTTAATCACCTTACTGGATAGGAGCACCTATGTTAGATCCCAGATATGGTGTCTCTAGCTCTTGTAGTTGCTGAGATCTAGCTGTTCATACAGACGAGCAGACGGACAGTCCGACGGCCGGACATGGCTATATCGACCCGGCTTGTCGTCCTGATCAAGAATATATATACTTTGTTGGGTCTGCCACATCTCCTTCCGGGTGTTACACACATTTCCCACTTGCACTAACTTAATAGACCCCTTTTTACTTTTTTAAAGTAAAGGGTCTAAAAAGTATGCACAACATATATATACTATAAATTTTTATGTATTCCCTGTTGGTTAGCAGTCAATGCCAGCCAGAGCATAAAACCATCAGCAGTAAATGTGTCGCCCACAATTTAAATGACCTGTTGATGGACGACAGGAATTCTGTAGCCGTGTATACCCTATGTACATAATTTGTAGATTTCAATTTATTGCTCATTAAACTAACTTCTATATTAATTATGAACTCTGCTGTTCAAATTGCATGCATATCTTTTGGGTCTATTTTGGGCTTCTGGTTTTCCTATTTACTACAGCATTTGATTTCATTTTCATTGTACAATTAATCATGTTTGTAAAAACTAAAAGCAACTCGCTGTATAGTATTGCTATCTAATTTTGAAACTTATGCATTCCATAAATTCACCCACATCATATAGATGGGATGAACACGTTCTATCACTCAAATGGGTTATACGCCACACCAGAAATTGTCCCAAAATCAAAATCAACAATTAAAAATAGTCTTAGTATTTAACATGCGTAGTTGGAGCATATTTTAGTTTTACAGAATTCTTAGAGCATGCCAAAAATAAACTTTAATGAACCAAAGAAAGTTTTACGGTGGCTATAATGGGGGCAAATGACTCAATCTAGAGCTAACATATATATATAGTATAAAGATATTTTATTGACATCTTAACAAGTCTTAAATATTACTCTTAAAGTAATAGCACAAGGATAGGGAATTAATATATCGAATGACGATTTTCAGCGAATAGTATGTTTTGTCGTTCAATCTAGAAAAGTATAAATAATTAAATGTATATTTGTGTATACGATTTTCGCAATATAATACTTATAAAACATCATACAGAGCGCAACAGCAATGCTTCTTCTTTCTTTTTATGTTTACTGTGCCACGATATTATGACCACAGAGCACAAAACAAATTTCAATGCGCTTTTCACAATACATACTAAATACAGTAAAAACCAGTAAAGACGGAACTACAGTCGGACGCAACGGACTGTAGGAGGCCTTGTACATTGTGTTTTCTTCGCTATTTCTTATCCGATCGTAATGTAGTTCACAGTATCAGTGCAGGTTGTCATAGACTACGTACATGACATATCCTAAACTTTTAGTTGTTAAACTGTAGCTTTACAACTTAAAACTGTTACTACACTGGTTTTTCGGTTCGCGGAAGAATGGAAGGAGTTTTAAAAAAACCCAAACTAACTTGATCTGACGGTTGCATTGGAGAAGCTGAATACCAATTAATGTTATTTATAGCTCTTATAGTTTGCAAGATCTACCTCCGAGAAATAAGTATATGTGCACACTGTTTTTAATAAAAATATAGGGACGGGGCAGATCAGTGGGACTGAGGCTACAGTCGGACGTAACCGACCGTAGGAGACCCTTTACTTTGAGTATATGTACATACAAACACAATCAGACGCACACACACTAAGCTATCCGTGTATGCAAGGCACACCACCCCCCCCCCCCCCCCCCCCCCTCTGCATAGTGCGGCAAATTCTCTGTCGCATATATTCGCTGCTTCTTATCCGATAAAAACGAAATTCACAGCGTCGATAGAGAATACCATAAGCTAGTTACATACCAAATTACAAATCAATTGCTTTAAAACTGCGGCTACAGCAGCTTTTTGCAGTTTGCTGGGGAAGGGGTGAGGTATCCAAAATCTAAAACAAACTCGTGCTGCTTACTGAATAGGGGAACCTGAATATGGTGTCTCTAGCTCTTATAGTTGCTGAGATCTAGGTGTTCATACAGACAGACAGACAGACAGACAGACGTACAGACGGACAGACGGACAGACGGACATGGCTATATCGACTCGACTTGTCGTCCTGATCAAGAATATACTATATATACTTTGTGGGGTCTGCCACGTCTCCTTTTGGGTGTTACATACATTTCCTCTTTGCACTAAACAAATAGACCCTATTTTACTTTTTTAAAGTAAAGGGTCTACAAAATTCAGCAAGATAGGTTGGTAAATAAAAAAGTTATTATACCCTGTACCCATTGAAAATGGGAAAAACAGGGTTAATAACTTTGTGCGAATGTATGTAACAGGCAGAAGGAGGCGTGGCAGACCCCACAAAGTATATATATACTTGATCAGGATGACGAGCTGAGTCGATTTAGCGATGTCCGTCTGTCTGTCCGTCCGTCTGTCCGTCCGTCTGTCCGCGTCCCGTCCGTCCGTCTGTCTGTATGAACGCGTCGATTTCGGAAACTATAAAAGCTAGAGCAGCCGTTTTTGTTGCTCTAGGTAGGTATATACCATACGCAGATCAAGTTTATTTCAAATCGTTGATGCCACGCCCCCTTCACGCCCAAAAATCAGTAAAACCCACATAACCTCGTGTTTTTTAACACAAAAAGTGGAATAACAAGCGTAATATTAAACATAGAATGTTGTTAGTCGGAACATAAGCTTTCTACTATTATATTTAACTATTCTGAAAAGCGCATTGAAATTGGTTAAGAAACACGGGAGATATAAGCTTCACAAAAGTTGAACTTAAATGTTTAAAAACAAGCGTAATATTAAACATAGAATGTTGTTATTTGGTATATATACTCTCTTCTATTATATTTAACTATCCTGAAAAGCGCATTAATATCGGTTAATAAACAGAGGAGATATAAGCTACTCAATACTGCATGCATTGCTTCGCACGGGCCCTGCAGCCCAGCAAGTGTATGTGTGTATGTATAAACAGAAACACACATACATGCAGAATAGACGAATACCATACATGTACATATGTGTGCATGTACGCATGTAAACAACACCAATTGCAAGGTGCCAAAATAAGATTGCGCAAAATAACAAAAGTCTGTGACGCGTGACGTCAGAGACCAAGCGACAAGTGTTCGAGCGTCACCTTCATCGCCATACCATGTGCCAAATTGAGTTTTGGCGGTAGCGTTGCCACCTCGTCAGATCGTTTTAATAAAGATAGATTAAATTATATGTAAAGAATTTTATTATATACTGAACGGGCGAGCGCGCAGCGCGAGCTGTGGTACAGGGTATAAGACAGTCGGGCTTGCCCGACAAAACCAGAATGGGCGGAGCAGATCAGTCGGACGGGCCCGACTGTATTATACCCTGTGCCAAAGCTCGCGCTGCGTGCTCGCAAATACTGTATAAAATGTATTTAAATATTTTACATATAATTTAATTTATTTATATTTTGTGTTTTTTAACCGATTTCAATACGCTTTTCAAGATAGTTAAATATAATAGAAGCGAGTTTTTGTTCCAAATAACAACATTCTATGTTCAATATTACGGTTGCTATTTAACTTTGTATGTTCAAATATTCAAACATACGCACAATTCAAGCGCCAAGCAACATGCTTGGTATTGCCATTCCTCTCGCACGCTATTCCCACACTTATAGCGGCTGCGCTTGAGTGCGACGCATGCAATATTAGGAAGCTTAAATCTCCTTTGTTTAAAAAGAGATTTCAATGCGCTTTTCAGGACAGTTAAATATAATATAAGAGAGTATATATATAATACAACAGAGCCTATGTTCCAAATAACAATCTTCTATGTTTAATATTACGCTTGTTATTCAATTTTTTGTGTTAAAAATTGGAGATTATGTGAGTTTTATTGATTTTTGGGCGTGATTGATTGGGGCATGGCATCAACGATTTGAAATAAACTTGATTTGCGTATTGAATACATCTACCGATAGCAACCAACACGGCTGCTCTAGCTTTCGTAGTTTCCAAAATCTCAGCGTTCGTACAGACAGACAGATAGAAGGACAGACGGACATCGCTAAATCGACTCAGCTCGTCTCCCTGATCAAGAATATATATACTTTGTGGGGTCTGCCACGCCTTCTTCTGCCTGTTACATACATTCTGACAAAGTTATTAACCGTGTTTTCTCCATTTTTCAAATGGGCACAGGGTATAAAAACTGTCTGTTGCATAACTTTGCTTTATTTTCTCCGTTTGTAATGTTATTCAAAGCATTGATGGAGAATGCTATAGACTAAGTATAAACCATATTACAAATCTGTAGCTTAAATATTAAGGCTGAAATTGCACATACATACATACATTGTAAAATATATTGTCTTTTGCATATCTTTGCTTCGTATTTGTATAGTATCTGTGGGGAATATCGTAAACTACGTAAGTGGCTGCAGTGGCGCTAGTCTAGTTTTTTGATAATTCGCGGAGGAAAGAAGCGAAATATTAAACATCTAAAACAAACTTGATCTCCGTAAGACATCGGACAACCTGAATCCCTCAAAGCGATGACTCTAGCACTTTTAGTTGCTAAGATCTAGGTGTTCATACGGACACCAGACAGACGGACATGGCTATACTAACTCATCTTGTCGTCCTGTGTCAGAATATATATACTTTGTGGGGTCTACCACGCCTCCTTCTGGGTGTTACTCACATCTGTCATTTTAAAGTACAGGGTCTAAAAAAGAATTCATATTCTTGTGACAGCAAATATTACGTTAGTTATTCAGTTTTTATCGTTTATGGCGAAGATGGGGTGTGACAGCTAATATTTGAGATAAACTTGATCTGCGTATAGTCCGCATCTATTCAAAATTTCAAAGATCTAGCTCATTATAATATCTGATATCTCAGAGTACCTCTTTCCAGTCACTTTATGGGAACACAGTATAAAAATGTATTGAAATAAAACCATATTTTCATATTATTATATCGCCGATGTATTTGATTATGCTGAAACAACGACAGCACTAGTCGATCGTCATGCAATTTCGAAGCACATACTTTATGTTATTGTATTTTATGGTAGCTATGCTCGATGTTTTTTTTTTATATGATTTGATGAGAGTTTAATGGTCGTTAGCAACAAGCCATAAAAGAGCCATGTGTGTAAGTGCTACATAGCTATGCATAGTGTGCATATTGTAGGGAAAGGGGTATTTTTCAGCTGGATCTGGCTGCAGGCCCATTGAACACCTTTCGATTTTCTCAGGCTTTGTTTACACACAGTGTGTGTGCATTGTTGTGCTGTGTAAACAAGTGACATCTGGCATATGCCATCCATCTAACAACCAACAGCTAACAGACAATCCCAGGCACTTAGTTTTGGTGGGTGTTGAATGTATCTTTAGCCGGGCATTGTTGCACTGTAGCGCCAATCTGTGGCATTCCGTGCTAGCAGATTAGGCAGGCAGGAGAGCAAGCAACGAGCAACAATGCGCTGCATCACAAAAATATTTAATTAAATGCTTAATTGCGCTTGCCATGCCATAAATTCATCAAATGCAATTTAAGCTTCCGCAGCTGCATGCCTCAATATACAGATGCAGATACTGAGACAGATACAGAAACAGCTAAAGATACATTTACAACCATACGGCTACAAGTAGCAGCATCGGCCGATACGTCTCGCTTTCATTCATTCACTCATTCATTCACTTATTCATTAAGCGTTTATTCGAAGCTAAAGCTGAGCACTTCTGGTCATCGGGTTAAACGTTATGTGCCATAACTCTTCCAACTCGTTTAACTGCAATGAATCGCAGCAAATACCATCGCCCAGCCGAGACCTAACGCGCAGTGCGTGAGTCGTGAGTGCCGTTTGAATACCAGGGTAACTGAAAACCCCTCGAGCTCATTAAGACAAGTAGAAATTTAAATTTCAGCTTTATCACTGGTCTCTCTCATACTCCATCTACTCAAACTTAAGTTAAGAGCGTCTACTTCTATATAATTCGTCTAAAATTTGGCTTTCAGATGTAGCAGAATGCCAAGAATCGCAGCAAAGACTTTTTTTCCAATATGTTCAATATGGTACAGCAGCATATTCATATAGTTATCCAAGAAATAAATTTGTAAATATGTATTTAATAAATTTAGCCAGCACTTAATAAAGTAATAAAAGTGCTAACCATCCCAGAAAAGATTTTAATACTAACAGCTTTTGATATTTTTAAAGCACTCTATGATATAATTTTGTGGTATAGTATAATAATTTCAATATATACTATATTCGCCTAATATTCGGTTAGCAGCCCATAGTAGATACAGACATGGTTCCCAATATTAATAATCCAAGTAAAAACATTTATTGACAACTTATACTCATATTAGCAGAATTGGACTTGTATATCCTGTGCTCTATACTTTAAATACATATGTATGAACAGATAAGCAAAACTTTGATGCATCATATATGTATATCCGATTCGGATTCGCCTAAAATTGGGCTGGCAGCTATAATCAAGTCTCGCGTACCATTGCATTTCTATATGTTATAGCTAACTAATTCAAGTCATGCCATACCTTGTGCTTAGTGTTATCGAAATACGCATTTGAATCAAATTTGGGCTTTCTAGTTTAAGTCGCAGGCCAGTACGATTAGTCGTTTGTAGGTAAGGATAGAGAAAACGCTGTAACAACATTCTATGCAATCGATTTAGATAAAAATATCTGTTTTATGATGATTAAGGAATAAAAATCTTCGCCCATGAAGCTCTTCTATTGACTGATTTAGATTTCAGTGCAGCTGCAATACAACATTTCAGCCATAGTAACTATGGTCAGGTCATTGTGTCTACGTTTTCATTACACACGCAGCAAATGATAAAGCGATAGATACGAGATACGCATGGCGCAGTAGACGAAATTGACAAATTGCAGTGAAAATTTAGCTTTGAAATGAAAACGAAATGCGAGCAATTATTTTTAATTGAAAATGTCAAACATGTTGCTGCTGAAATGCTGAAAGAGTCGGCCGGCCAAGTCGTCAAGTTGCCAGACAGATGGAGGGACAGATGTATACACGGCGAGGCAGAGAGGCAGTTGTATCTTACAGATACATTTGGGTATATGTACATACATATATGCTGTGCGTGCGCATGTGTCGGTATGTGTCGGTTTGGTGCGTGCGTTATGCTTTCTCGAGGGGGAAAACCGTGGAAAACTTGCGCGCAGCACTTGAGGGCCATTCGACGGCGGGCACGACGCACCTTGAACGGAAATGCGATAACCCTGAGCAACGGGAAATCGAACCGAAAACAAAAACAAACACACCAAACACGAATTCGGAAAGCAACAGTCGGACGCAACCGACAGTAGAATGCCCTGTTCCAGCTCACATATCGCTGCAGCAATGCTTCTTCTTTCATTCGTTTCAAAGTAAACTAAGGTGGCCGAGCCATAAGAGAGCAAGCGAGACAAATCATGCAGTATGGTTTGCTTTCATAACATCTATATTTATCAACTTACGTCCATTGGTTAATATAATATCATAGCTCACATCTGCAAAATTGTGAACAGCTGTAAGGTTTCTATGGATTTCTGATCGAAGTGGGTATGACATCCTACATTTGATATAAACTTGATCTTGGGTACACCTAACTACCTTTTCAATTAAGCCGCTCTAGCTGTTGTAGTTGCTAAGATCATATAAACAAGCCGGTCTAAATTGATTCAGCTCGTCATATTGATTAAGAATATACAGTCGAATCCCGATAATTCGTACCCCGCTAAATCGAAAATCGCGATAATTCGTAAAAAATTCTGTCCCCTTGAAAACAACTCGTTAATTCGTAAAAATTCCATACATTTTGGTCCCCTCGTTAATTCGTAGTATTTGGCGCAACGCAAAGAATATTGAACCTCTTATAAATCGTAATTTTGTTTCGTAACCTCTTATAAATCGTAATGCGATAAAAAATTGTTTGTTGTTAAAGCACCGTTAGATTTTGCAGACAGCTATACCGCCTTTATGTCGCTATTATAATTTAATGTTTCTGCTTAATTGTTTAATTTTTTGTTATTATAATTTTATGTTATTGTTTAATTTTCCTTTAATTTGAAAAACGTACAAATGAATGTACATACTTATAATGTTTGATTAATTTCAATAAAGTTAAATACATATGTAAACATAATGTGAAATGTAAAAACCCCGTTTATTCGACTCTTTCATTTTTGAGCCCCGTTAAATAGAAATCTCGATAAATCGAATTCCCATCTAATTCGTAAAAAAAAGTGATCCCCTTGCCATTTCGAATTATCGGGACTCGACTGTATATTCATTTGCCTATTACTAACATTTCCACAAAGTTTGTATACACAATTTTAACTATTTTTCAACAAGTTGAAGTGTATACAAATTATAGGAAAACTTATAGACAGAGATTGAGACTAAGATTAATTTGAAACTAAGCCGGAAAACAGCCATTTTGTTCTCAAGATTTCCCATGCTTTTCCCCAATAATTGACATCACATTCTCATAAATCTCGCCAGTTTTGTTCACACAATTTACTTGTTTACATGTTAAATAATGTTCTGCGTGTCTTATACACAGAAACCGCTTAAATGCTTGATTGAGCTGGTTTTCAAACCTGCAATTGAAATTATCGAAAGGTGTTATATATAAATATATATTTTGTTTACATAACTAATTCAACATACAAACTTAAAAAATATGTGCATCGATATGTACTATTTTAGCTATTTTGGTTGGCTTTTATGTGGAAATTCGACCTTTCTGGGGAAATGCCCCGATGATATTGTGATTTAAAGTAAAGGTGTTATTGGCTTATCGAATAAAATAATGACAACAAATCTACAATTGTTTCTTTGTATAATTTAGATAAAATCGCAACGAAAGATTTATTTTTACAAAACAGCCTGATTTAGAGGGAAAAAGGCGGCTACGGCAACACTGCTTACCAGATAGCATGGGCGCTAGCGCAATGCCATTGCTCTCCAGCTGCAGCTGTTGCTGTTGTTGCTGTTGTTGTTGTTGTTGTTGTTGTTGCTGCTGCTGCTGTTTGTTGGCCAGCTCCTGCTCCTGCTTCAAGGCGCTGGACTTGCCGGGCACACAGCCGCCAATGGGCTTTTTGGATTTCCACAACTTCATTTCGTTGATTTGTCAGCGTTCAGTGTTCAGTTAGGAATTGCTTTTAAAACCTTACGTCGTCTAAAGACTTAGCACTTTAGCTGATCCATCTTTATTTTTTGTTTACTTCAGAACAGCAAAAAAATGAAATCAAATAAAATATCACCAGAAAAATAGAAGAAAATGTAGAGCACACACACACCAAGGCACATACACGCACACACACGAGCGGCAGCGCGCGAGAATTCGAATTTGTTGTTGCGCTGTGGCAGCGTGGCAGCGAGGCAGCGAGGCACGTCCGACGCACTCGACGAGAGATTGCACAATGATTCAGAACAGTAAACTCAGCCAGACGCCGGTGTCGGCGACAGCAACGGCGACGACGACAGTGCTGCCACTTTGCTCATTTTGTGGCTATATTTAGTCACTTTTAGAGCTGGTAAGCCACTTAAAAATATCGATTAGTCACAAATTTAGCCATTTCTTTTTGTGTGACTTGTAATGAAATATCGATAAGATTCTAATTATAATTGTAATTTTCAAATATTCAATTGCAAAGCTATAGGAACTTGTATTTAACTCAATCATCCTTAGAGTGTTTCGATGTATCGATGTTTTAAAAATTAAACATCGATAGTAGCCGATGTATCGCTCTGAAACATGGATGCATCGAAATTTAACACTTTGAAATTTAAACACTATTTTTTTAACAGATTTAACCAAAAATTGTATTAATATATATTTGTATAGTTTATTTTTTATTGAACGTTTATTATTGTAAAGTTACCAAAATTATTTATGGATACTGTTTAGAAACAGAATATTGTTCAGACGTTCCGTCTTGATTTCTTAAATTTGGGATCTAGAATTGTGGCAATCGCAAGCAGATTTACCTTGCAAAAAGGCTTATTAGTAGTTGAAGTTTATTTTTGTGCCCATTTGAAAAATGGGAAAAACCGGGTTAATAACATTGTTAGAATGTATGTAACAGGTAGAAGGAGGCGTGGCAGACCCCACAAACTATAAATATTCTTGATCAGGGGAACGAGCTGAGTCGATTTAGCCCTGTCTGTCTGTCTGTCTGTATGAACGCTGAGATTTCCTAAACTATAAAAGCTAGAGAAGCCGTTATGGTTTTAAAGGTGTATACCATACGCAGATCAAGTTTATTTCAAATCTTGAATGCCACGCCCCTGTCACCTACAATGAATGAAATAAAATACATTCGCCAATTTAAGAGACACTGAGCTATTTACAAAAATTCTGTCTTCAGTAGTTTGTAGGTCTATGTCATACGCAGATGAGGCTTTGTTCAAATTTTGGATGCCACGCCCCCTTTACGCCTTAATCGATAAAAACCGAATAACAAGCGTAATATTGAACATAAAATGGTGTTATTTGGAATATATACTCTCTTCTATTATATTTAACTACACTGAAAAGCGCATTAAAATCGGTTAATAAACAAAGTAGATATAAGCTACGCAATTGGCAGCGCAGCCCAGCAGCAGCGCACCGCAGCTGGCGCACGTGAAAAGGGAAGAATAAGAAGTACTGCTGATACGCTTAGTGTGACGAACGGACAACATCACAAATTTCGCAAATAAAATATTTGACTTAAAATTAAATTTATACATTATTCTTAGGACCCTTGTATTTGTACATAGGTTAATAACGACCAAAGAGCCTTCGTATCTGTTCTCAATGTTTAAATTTTGTGTATCTAGAAGGACATCAAACATAGTGTGTGCTAGGACAAAAATCGCCAAGTCAGACCACCACTTTTTTATTGCAGCTGTCCGTCATTAGAACGCGCTTCCTGTAGAGATTAAGTCAATTAAGAGTGCAACGCTATTTAAAACTAGCTAGCTACACACCAGAGAGCTGCAACGATCACAAAATTTTCAATCATACTCGATCATTGATTCGGATTTTTTGTGCCCGAAAATTTTGCTTCAGCAAAATCGAATCGTCGTAAGCGAGTGTGCTCGAAACGAATTTTCAGTTCGATTGCCTCTTGCTTGTTTCGTACATGATTGGGTTTGATCGAATGGGTCGGTTCGAGTCAACCCGAGCTACCTACTTCGGCATGACCCGAACGTATGATGCACTTGCTGAACATTTTCAGTTTGCTTGTCATAGTCGGTGGCTTAACAAGCATTATTATGGAGGACGAACAAACATACATAGTATGTATGTATATGAAATAATGTTTTTGTTAATATTATTAGCTAAAAAAAAATAAATACATAAAATTATATTTTTGTTAATATTATTAGTTTTAAGAAAAATAAATACATAAAATTATATTTTGGCTAATATTATAAGTTTGAAGAAAAATAAATATATTATGTTGATATTATTAACTTTAAGTAAAATAAATAAATTATGCTTTTGTTAATATAATTATTATTTATTATTATCATGTGTGTAAGCAGCGTTTGGGCACTACTGCTCTAAAAAAAAACAAATGTATTTACATACATACATACAAATTATATATATGTACATTTCACAACGAAATTCTCGATCTGATTGCATCACTCACACTCTTTGCAAGCGCAGCATGACCGAAGTCTGAGTTTAATGCTTCGGCCGTGTCGTTCGTTTTTTTCCGTTCAAGCATTTTCGACCAGTGCGTCGAGCAAGCAAGCTGATCGAACGAACTCGGTTCGGATTATGCTGCTGCCCGTTCGTGATTGGTTTTGCGACGACCTGTCCTGAGTTGTGAATGGTTTGCGCAAAGTCTGATCGAGCAGGCTCGATCATGCCCGATGCAGCTCTCTGCTACACACCTTCAAACCATTAATTTATAAAGCAAATGGCAAATTTGTATATCAATTTGTAAATCAATTTTTTAACCAAAACATAAACCCAATTTTATTTAATTCAATGTATATAAATTTAAATTTAAATTTAAACTCAAATTTATAGTGACTAATGCAATAATTTATAAGTTTTATACTTGCAACATTAGGGTTACATATCTAAATAAATAAAAAAAAAAGTAAAAAATAAAAATAAAAACACGAGGTTGCGTGGGTTTCATTGATTTTTGGGCGTGAAGGGGCGTGGCATCAACGATTTAAAATAAATTTGATCTGTTTATTAATGACACCTACCTATAGCATTCAAAACGCCTGCTCTAGCTTTTGTAGTTTCCAAAATCTCAGCGTTCATCCAGACAGACACACAGACATGGCTATATCAACTCAGTTCTTCACCCTGATCAAGAATATAAATAGTTTGTGGGGTCTGCCACGCCTCCTTCTGCCTGTTACATACATTCTGACAAAGTTTTTAACCCTGTTTTTTCCATTTTTCAAATGGGCACAGGGTATAATAATTAAAAATTGCCCCGACAGACATTGAAAACAAGAAAAATCGAGTTAAAATAAAAGTTTTAACTCATTTTCCGTTAAAATGGATTCTATTGTGAAAATACTTATATCGAAAAGTGTCAGAAACTTTTGAAAAAATATCCTTAGACTATACAAAAACATCCTTAGACCAAGAGTAAACTGCAGTACTTAACGACTGCAGTCACACTTGCTTCAATATTTTGAATATGGTGTCATCTAAACTTAGAAACTGCATCCAAATTTGTCAGGGTATCATCCATCAAAAGAGTTTGCGCAACAAAATGGACGTACAAATAAAATATATATATAAATGTATATATTATTTTTTATTATTATATATAAAATAATATATACAAATATATACTTTAAACCAAATCAAACGAAAATCTCCACATCAAATGTACGTGACATCATTAAAAACTAATACAGCTTATCTCTATTTACCATATGTATATATAAAACCAGAATGGGCGGAGCAGATCAGTCGGACGGGCCCGACTGTCATATACCCTGTGCCCTATATTTTTTATAAAATTTTATAAAACTGTCATACGCAGCGTAGCAGCAATGCTTTCTCTGCTACGTTTCCTATATGTGCCGCTTAATTGGCCGCGCTGCTAGTGAGCGCCTGCAATATTGTTTCGCCTATAACTCCTGTGTTTATTGATCGATTTTAATGCGCTTCTCAAGAAAGTTTAATATAATAAAAGAGAGTATATATACCGAATAACGACGTTCTATGTTCAATATTACGCTTGTTATTCAGTTTTTATGAATTAGAGCGTAAAAGGGGCGTGGCATCCAAAATTTGAAAAAAGCCCTATCTGCGCCTGATATAGACCTACGAACAACTGAAAACAGAATTTATATAACTCGATTTGTGTCTCTTAAATTGGCGAATGAATTCTTTTTATGCTCGTTGTGGGCGGAAGGGGAGTGGCATCCAAGATTTGAAGTAAAATTGACCTACGTATGGTATACACCTTTCAGAAATGACTTCTAGCTCTTATGGTTGCTGAGATCGACGCGTTCAAACAGACGGACAGATGGACAGACAGACGGCCTATATCGGCCTATACATGGCTATATCGACTCAGCTCGTCATCCTGATGAAGAATATATATACTTTGTGGGGTCTGCCACGCCTCCTTCTGGCTGTTACATACATTCGCACAAAGTTATTAACCCTGTTTTCCCATTTTTCAAATGAGCACAGGGTATAAAAAGAATCAAAAAAAAACTGTTTGCCGTATTCAAGGCACAATAATTTTATGAATTGTGGAAAGTTTGTTTCTTTCCATCTATGGAAAAAGCCAAGGGCTACGAATATAAATTTCAATAAAGCCCGACAATATTCTTTTTACCCTATATACCCTGTACATACTCTAATTAAGAAGCTTCACCATGCAGGGAAAATTTAACGTCGATATATCAGACAGATAATATCGAATTCGCCATTGACAGTTTTCTATTCTTCGATTTCTCATGAGTATTTGAACTAAGCACAACATCGACTTGGTTTTGATTTTTATAAAGATTAATTAATTTATGTAAATCATGATTTGAATTGAATTTAAATTGAATTTCGAGCTACGACTTTGGTTTATTTCTTAGTATTTTATTGGAGGTATCAATCATGGGTTTCTCAGGAATAATATGTTGGTTGTTACCATTTAACTTTAACAATTAATACTAGGAATATCTGTTTTTTCGCGCGCACACACACACACACACACACACACATACACACACACGCACATACACAATTGCTGCCTATGTACACTGAACAAAATAAGTGTATCAAACACTTGCAAAATTGATTGATTGACCTAAGTAGAAAGTCCAAAAACAATATGAACAAATTAATTGTAATAAACATTATATATATATATATATATATATATTAAAAAAAAAACAAATTGGCCTAAACAGAAGCAAATGAAGAGATATTGTGGCTGGAAGTCTGATGATGACAATCAATTTATAGGATACGCAAAAGCACAAACAAAAGATGGCCGAAAGTTAATTGGGCATGCCGACGCCCTGCTGAAAGTTGAGCGTCTCCTGCTGCTTCTTGACCTCGTCCTGCATATCCAGTGCCATCTTCTTGTACTTCTCGGCCTCCTTATCGTTCTTCTCGATGCCATCGCCGCGTGCGTACATCTGGCTGAGATTGGCACAGGCGTACATGTTACGCAACTCGCACGCCTTGTAGGCGAACTGAAACGCCTTCTTCATGTCCTTGGCCACAATGAAGTCGCCGTCCTTTGAGCCAGCCTTGCTGGATGATGCACTGGCGCCGCCTCCGCCCCCGCCTACGCCTCCGCCCGTTCCAGTCGCCGCCTCCTCCGGCTTCTTTTGAACGCCCGAAATGTGCATGCCCGAGAGATAGAAACAGGCGGTGGCATTATTCATATCACAGCTCTTGTTCAGAAATTGCAGACCCTGCAAATTAACTCCAAATTATTGCAACTCTATGGAGCAGTTAGCACTCACCTTGGGCACATTCCGGTCGATCTCCTTGGGCATGGAGCGGGAGACGAGCAGCAGGCCAGAATGCAGGCAGGCATCCGAATCGTTTAGATTGCAGCCCTTCTCGTAGTACTGATAGGCGATGCGGGGCTCCCCCTTGCTGCCGCTCTTGCCCTTGCCCAGGAAGCTATAGTTGCCATATTTATAGCAGGATTTTGCATAACCATAGTCGTCACATGTCGATTTATACACCTTGGATGCCTTCTCGAAGTCCTTCTTGATGCCCTCCAGATAGTCGCCCAGCAAATGGCACACTGCAAGATACCAAGCATTAGAAATTGTGCGATTTTCCCGCTCAGATTTTATTATTCTGTTATTGTTTTGTAACGCGATTATGATATACAAAAACCTAGGTTAGAGTCGTTGTTGTTGTTGTCGAAGTGACCGCCTGTTGTTGTTGTTGTTGTTGTTGATATTTACCTTCCGGTTTCTTTTCGGAGTAGCAGCCAAAGCGATACTCCACGCCCAATTTGTCAACATATTCCTTAACATCCGACTCCTTCTTCAGGTCGTAGGCCATTCTCTTCAATTTAAGCGCAAAAACCACAAATTTTTAACAACAGCAAGAAATCGGTTTCTGTTTCTGTTTCGCTCGCTGCCGTTGACGTTGTTGTTGTTGTTGTTGCTGCCACCCAATTGCCATTCACTAAAAAATGCAACACAATTTATAAACAATGCAAAACCATGCGCAAACTGAAAGCTGCTTTGCTCACTGCCTATATCTAAAAAATAATAACAATATTAAAACTGAACATAAGAATAAACACCATATTTTACACCGTTTTATTTACTGTGGCAACCGTGGCTAAGTTGTTCAAAGCAGTGTTGCGTATTGTGCGAGGCAGCACGATATTAAATCGATATATATTGGCAAACTGCAGACAAGAAATATAAACCAAAAGTAAGCTAACAAAACAAACCATTACACTAATAGATTTTAATAATTGAGTGTGTTTGGCGTGGTGTAAATAATAATAAAAAATTGTCCAGGCCAACTGTTATGCAAACAAGCTTTAACCAACACTGTAAGTCTATCGATAAACCTGCAAAAAGCGCGGCATGTGATTTCAAACGTAATTAAAACAACTTAAAACAATGCTTACAATAATGTATAAATGCGCTATTTGCAACAAGACCAACCAATACGAAGACAAAGACGATGTCTTGGTGTACGGCGAATGGATGCATAAACAAAACATTACAGTACACTACAATTGCTTGGTAAGAGAACGCTTCAAGTTCAACTGCTCAATTGACAAATTTGTTATCCAGCTGTTGTCTACAAATATGATGCAGCGTGGCGTCAACGATCGGGCCGGGATACTGGGCTTCCTGCTGCGTGATATACGCCAGGAGGCCGCCGCTGCCCAGCGGCGCGTTTGCATCTATTGCCTGAAGAGCGGCGCCAGCGTTTCGTGCGCCAAATGCAAGATCTACTTTCATGTGAGCTGCGGCGTAGACAATTGCAGCACGACGCAGTACTGCAAGGATTATCGCAGCTACTGCGAGAAATGCACACCGCTGGACGACTACAAGCGCCTGCTCCTGGCCCGTCCGCCCAAGAAGCCCATGTGCGACATCTGCCTCAAGGGCATCGTCGTTTTCCGCCTGTCCAGCGTTGCGTTTGGTGATTGCTGCCGCATGGGATTTGCGCACAAGAACTGCATGCGCCGCTATGCCCTTGCCTCCGGCTATTATCTGCGCTGTCTCTGGTGCCGGGACAAGGCGTTCCACGAGACGATCAAGCTGCAGTCGGTGTTTGTGCCGGATCGGGATGCGGCCTGGGAGCGTGAACCGAACGCCTACAGTGGCCTGCACAATGTGCGCGTCCGTTGTGACCTTAGCGATTGCGGTTGCCCCCACGGCCCCGACTACAACAAGCACGCCTGGCACATACTCCTCTGCATCATGTGCGGCTCCTCCGGCATACATGGCAAGTGCCTGAAAGCAATCGGGAGCAGCAGCAGCAATGTTCAGGAGTTCAAGTGCAATTCCTGCCTGGACATTGAGCGCACCTTGCAGATCAAGCCGGCAAGCTCTTGCCTCAAAGAAACCGCCAATGAGCGCGTCAATGCATCGTTCTATGTAACCAAAAGCAGTCGAGAGTTTGGCGAAGCGTTGGACGACGATTCGCTGGATCTGTCGGATGATGAGCGCAGCATCGTAACCGTTGTGCCCTCGCAAGCGCCAGAGATTCCGGATGTTATCGAACTGCCGGACACGCAGCCGCTGCTCAGCGTGCTGCTCAAGCCGCCGCTGCTGCTCCGGGATGCCTTCACCAACGCCAATCACTTCTACCTGCGGGTCTACGAGTTTGACGCCCAGCAGCCGGCCGCCTGCCTCGGCACCTGCACCCTGCGCTTTCCCCTCGACGACAAGCGCATCCGGAACTGCATTGGGGATCCATCTGCACTGCAGCAGCTCCAGCTGTTGGAGAGCGATGTTTGGCTGCGTGCCACGGATCGCGGCATCTACGCCGAGATCGATCAGTACACGCGCAGTATAGACACCAACAACAATCAGTAGCATTTTCTTTATAAATACTACATCAAATCATTTCTTACCGATTACTGTTACTTTTTGTAGTCATTTTTTTTACCATAATATATGTAGTTCTATATTTCAACTAAATATATACTAGGTGCGCAACTAAGTTTCCGGGTTTTTTTTATCAATAAAAAATTGACAATTTCAAGATACATTCAAAAAATGGTTTATTCAAAATATCTCCCTTCGCTAGCTACACATTTTTGCCATCTCTTTTGCAATACATGGATACCGCGGCGATAAAAGGTCTCGTCTTTGGACTAAAACCATTCATCTATCCAATTTTGCACTTCCTCGTAATTAGTTAAGTGTAGCCCAGACAAGCCATGCGCCATCGAACGGAACAAGTGATGATCGCTAGGGGCGAGGTCCGGGGAATAAGGCGGGGGATGTAGCAGATCCCATTTCAGCGTTTTGATGGTGTCCTGGACAATTTTTCTCATGCGGCACCCATTTTCCTTCCTTTAAAATTTTTCCCATAGCATGTAAACGTTTGGAAATACCTTGGCGAGTCACGTTTAATGCCTCCGCAAGTAGGCCTTGTGTCTGTGTGTCATCAAACGCCCCTACGTTCTCGCTTCGATCAAACGCCCTGGGGGCGGGTTAATTAATGGGAAACTCTCTCTGCCCAACTCTTGCTGGCCGGACTCTCGTTGACCCAATTTGCATAAGCTAAACTTGTTGGCCGAACTCTTGCTGGCCCAACTCTCGTTGGGCCAATTCTGGTAAGCCAAACTCTTGATGGCCGAACTCTTGTTTCCCAACTCGCACTGGCCCAATTCTCGATGGCCGAATTCACTTTGAACGAACTCGCTGGCCGAGTCGATATAGCTATGTCCGTCCGGCTGTCAGTCCGTCCGTATGAACACCTAGATCTCAGCAACTATAAAAGCTAGAGATACCATATTCGGGATTTAGATTCTCCAAGCAGCACGAGTTCGTTTTAGATTTTTCCCACGCAAACCGCAAAAAGCTACTGCAGCCACAGCTTTAAAGTTATTGACTTGTAATTTGGTACGTAATTAGCTTATGATGTTCTCTATTGACCCTGTGAATTTCGTTCCGATCGGATATGGAACGGACAATTTGCCGCACTAGGCAGAGGGGGGTAGTATGTCTTGCATACGCGGGTAGCTTAGTGTTTTTATTTTTTAATTCCATTTATTAACACATAGTAACAATTTAGCTGCTAAGATAGAAAACAATAAAAACGGTGGGAACAGTAAGGACAGTGGGTATACAGAGCAGTGCAACAGCGGTACGGTCGTTGAGAACTGCTTCAGCTAAAGCAAATGTAACAACTAAAAGACTCAACTGTTTTAGGTAATTACCCGAATGTTTAGTCGTCGATTCGTCTCACATTGAAATTTGGTTCAAAGACTTGTAATTCAATAATTAACTAATCAAGTCCATGACCTTAACTACTTTTTATTTAAGTCTATTATAACTTTTTATACCCTGTGCCCATTTGAAAAATGGGAAAACAGGGTTAATAACTTTGTGCGAATGTATGTAACAGGCAGAAGGAGGCGTGGCAAGCCCCACAAAGTATATATATTCTTGATCAGGGTGACAAGCTGAGTCGATATAGCCATGTCTGTCTGTCTGTCTGTCCGTCCGTTTGTATGAACGCGTCGATTTCGGAAACTACAAAAGCTAGAGATGCCGTGATGGTTGCTATAGGTAGGTGTATTCAATACGCAGATCAAGTTTATTTCAAATCGTTGATGCCACGCCCCCTTGACGCCCAAAAATCAATAAAACTCACATAACCTCGAATTTTTAACACAAAAAATTGAATAACAAGCGTAATATTGAACATAGAAGGTTGTTATTCGGAACATAAGCTCTGTTGTATTATATTTAACTATCCTAAAAAGCGTATTGAAATCGGTTGAGAAACACAGGAGATATAATCTTCACAATAGTTGAAATTAAAAGTTCAAAAACAAGCGTAATATTAATCATAGAATGTTGTTATTTGGTATAAACGCTCTTTTCTATTATATTTAACTATTCTGAAAAGCGCATTAAAATCGGTTAATAAACAAAGTACTATAGTTATAAGCTACGCAATTGCCAGCGCAGCCCAGCAGCGCAGCAGCAGCAGCAGCGCAGCGCAGCTGGCGCACGTAAAATGGAAGAAGAAGTACTGCTGATACGCTTAGTGTGACAGTTTTATAAAATTGTATATAAAATAAAAGGCACAGGGTATTCTACAGTCGGGCCCGTCCGACTAATCTGCCCTGTCCAAATTTTTTTTCAATGTAACTAGTTAATGGCATTCTATATCGACGATGTGAATTTCGTTTATATTGGATAAGAAGTAGCGAAGATATGCCACAGACAATTTGTGTGTGCCTTTGTGTCAAAGTAGAGGGTCTCCTACTGTAGGTTACGTGCGACTGTAGCCTGTCGTCCGACTGATCTGCACCGTCCATATACTTAAATACAGCTATGGATGTTTAACAATATTTATTCTACATAAAAAATGGTCAACAGAAATAACAAGGGGAACTGTTCTAGTTCTTGCGGAAGTCGAAGAGCTTGGGTATCACATCGCCGCACTTGGCGGAGATCTTGATGTCCGCCAGGTGATCTGCACGCGTTTCGCCGATGTTGACGATGGCAACGGGCAGCTTGAGGTCCTTGGTCTGCAGCACAATGCGGTAGCCGGAGAAGACGAGCAGACTGGAGCCGAGCACCAGCAGGCCATCGCTGTCGTAGACCATTCTGGCGATGGCATCCAGCCGTGTCCTGGGCACGCAGTCGCCAAAGAACACAATCTCCGGCTTGAGCTGATCGTCGCACTGCGGGCACGCGGGTATGACAAAGTTCTCAATGTACTCGACAGGTATTTCGACATCGCCATCCGGCCGTATCATGTCCGGCGCATCCTTGAACGCCGGATTCAGCGAGCTTAATATGTTTTGGAACTCGTGCCGCTCAATGCGATAATCGCAGCCCAGGCACTTGACAACATAGCCGCTGCCATGCAGCTCCAGCACCTGCTTGGAGCCCGCCTTCGCATGCAGCCGGTCCACGTTCTGGGTGACCACCGCCTGCAGGCGTCCCTGCCGCTCGAAGCGGGCCAGCGCATGATGCGTGCCGTTCGGCTCGATGCCGGAGAACCTCGGCCAGCCCACGAAATTACGGGCCCAATAGCGTTTGCGCACGCCGGCGGACTTGAGAAACTCGCTGTGCTGAATGGGCTTGTGATTGCTGCGGGCGTAGAGGCCGACTCCAGCGGAGCGGTAGTCCGGTATGCCTGCAAAGTGATCTCGTTTAGTAACTGCTCTTATTACACCCTGTACCCATTGAAAAAAGCCAAAAAAAAAAAAGGATTGATAACTTTGCCAGAATGTATGTAACAGGCAGAAGGAGGCGTGACAGACACCACAACGTATATACTGAGACGATATAGCCCTGTCCGTTTGTTTGAGCGCGTCGATCTCTGTAACTATAAAAGCTATTGGAGCCGTTTTGGTCATTTTTGAAAGGTGTATACCATACGCAGATCAAGTTTATTTCAAATGTTAGATGCCACGCCCCTGCTGCTCACAATGAAAATAAATAGAATACAATAACCAATTAAAGACATACAAATCTATCTACGTAAATTCTGTCATCTACGAACTGTAGAGACGATAAATACATAATATACATATAAATTTGGTAAATTTCAATTAAATCAGTCCATAAATCAAAGAATTATGATTAATTGGAGATTTTAATATTGACATTATTTTGCATGTATTTATAGCAACAAATAGCCATACACATACTGTAAAATATATGGGCGAGCGTGAGCTGTGGTACAGGGTACACAACAGTCAGACTTGCCCACACTGTAGCTCACCTGATTCCGTGGAGATGCCGGCGCCAGTTAGCACCAAAATATTGGGTTTGGATAGGAGAAATTCCTGCAGGCGCTTGATATCGTCGTGCAGCGCGGGCTTGTGCTGTGGCACGTACTGTTGTTGCAATACGCTGCGGCATCGCAGCACGCCGCCCAATCGCATTCTGTGCGGCAAAAATCAAATAAATAGTTTATACCAAAATATTGCCGTTTTGTTTGTATAACAATAAACAGCTGATAATATTGTGGCGCCTTACAACACTGAAGGCATTGCACGCTAGCGCTGCGTCAATTTATCGTTCCATCGATGTTTTTTGAAAACGGAGTGGATGTATCGCATTTCAAATATCGTTGCATTTTGTGTTTGTTTTTGCGTCAGCATTACGCTAACTTTTACTTTACTTTTACCTTCTACTTTTTTAAAGTACAGGGTCTAATAGGCTGTTTACATTGAGCCCGAATCACGAAATAGAATATTCTGCCATAAGCCCTCTGTGGGTAGAAGAAGAGCCGAATAATCTAAGATTCGACTATTATGCTGAAAGTGTGACCGTATCTTCACTAGTATTTCGATACAAATTTAGTATTTTCTATACAAAAAAGTGGCATATCGATAGCAAACAGCTGTTTATTACAGCTAATAAATTTAAAAACGCCCGCAAAAATAAAATGACTGAAATGAAAATAAGCGAAATTAATGATAAGAGCAAAAATATAAATGGACCGATTCAATATTATTTCCAAATGAACCATTTTAATTGTTGTTACTCATTTGTATGCACTGTACCCATTAAAAATGGGTGAAAATTTATATTTTATTTTACAATTTGTGACTATACTGAAAAGCGCATTCAAATAAAAAAAGGTAATAATGTAGCAATATCGCAGTTTTTTTCTAGCTCGCTTTTAAAATGCACATAAATTTGCGCGTTTTCTTGTTTGTTTACGTTTGAAATGGCGCGTTTTCTTGTTTGTTTACGTTTGCGCTGGCCGAACAGCTGGTCGCGTGATTCGATTCTTGGTGTAAACACCCAAATCACGTTTGGAATATTCCGCTCTGTGTAAATAGCCTATTAAAACAGTTATTTTCGAATCGATGAATCGATGTAATCGATACACATGCGCGCATTCGCGACTATCGCATGCAGTGCGATAACCACAGCGCTGGCACGCTTTCTCCGCTCTATGCAGCAGCGGCCGCAGTGGTGAAAATTCAACAGCAAGCTAAATTTTTACACGCATTTTCCGTGTAATTTCCAGTGCAATTGCAAGCATAATTGCGACGCCAAGGCTTGGGCACGCGGCTTTTCCTTAGCGACTGCAAACGCAACTGCAAGATCTCTGCAAAAACTATCGTGCACCATTCAGCCCATGCGTATGCCTGCGTATGTGTGTGTGTGTGTGTGTCGGCTTTAATTTGCAGCCAACAACAACAAAAATATACACAAAAAAAAATATATATATATATTTAGATATTGTAATACGAGTTTAAAAAGCGTCAAAATCAAACGGCAAAATGTCATATCCCCCGCGTGCCCCGATGCCGCCTTACATGAATACGTTAATACCGCCGCCCCACGTAAGTCTCCTTATTAGATATACATACATATATAGTAGTATGTAGATATATGGCATATATATATATATATATTCCTGTTCGATTTGTTTGTTTGCAGCCGATGAACAATCCCCCGCCCCGCAGCTACCGCAACTCGGCGACGATCAGCTCACAGCCAACAGTTTATCACAGGCCGCCGGAGCCGCAGCCGCAATTCCGTGGACCCGTAATCACCGTATTTGTGGGCAACATCAGTGAACGCGTGCCGGAGGCGCTGCTCAAGCGCATTCTTGCCTCATGCGGCGCGGTGATTAACTGGAAACGCGTCTCCACATTCGGATTCTGTGAATTCGAGTACGTGCTAACACAATTGGTAATCCGATGCGGCTGTTTAAACCCCCATCAGCTTGCCAACAATTTCCCTAGAATTTGTTTAAAATGTTGCATTGTTTATGCGTTTTCAGTGGACCGATTGCGGCAATGCGCGCTGTGCGTCTGCTCAGCGAACTGGACATCGATGGCAAGACGCTGGTGGCGAAAGTGGATGCCAAAAACAAGGTGCTCATCGAGGACTACAAGGAGAAGGAGTGCAAGAACGGCGAGGGCGGACCGAATGCGCTCGATGAGAAGACGGAGGATGAGTATGCCATCAGTCAGATGCGTGAACTGCTCGAGGAGCACAAGCATGACTTCGAGGGATTCGATGGCACAATTCGTGGCGATATGTACGGCGGCAACAACAGCGTGAATCGCAACAAGAAGGCGCGTCGGGAGGATGATCTGAAGATCAAGACGCTCAACGAGAACGCGCTGGAAGAGGAGAAACGCAATCTGATCAGCAGCGAGATTGGCAAATTTCGCAAGCGTGCCGAGGCCGATGAACATCGCAAGGAGCTCGAAAAGGAGAAGGAGAAGGAGAAGCAGCTCGCCAGCCTCGAAAAGGAGAAGGAGCGCGAGCGCAAAAAGCAGCGAGAAACGGAGCGAAAAAACAGCAGCAACAACAGCAGCAGTAAACCAACAACAACAACAGCCTCTGCTGCTGCTGCTGCTGCAGTTGCCACTTCTGCCACTGATACAAACAGTAGCGCCGCAGCTGCCACAGCAACGGCCGCCAGCGATGTCGAGGAGGTTGTCGAAATTAATAGCAGCAAAGAAACTTCCGGCGCGATCTCCAAAGACGCCAGCAATCGCAAGGGTTCGCTGCTCAGCCTTCAGGACGTATCCCCGTTGCGTGGCAAGGACCACAAGGAGCGTGGCGACATTATCCTCAAGGATGGCCGACGACGGCGCTCCAAGTCGCGCGATCGTGAGCGGGAAATGATGCGGGAGCTGCGCGAGGTGCGTGACAAGGAGCGCGAAAGGGAGCGGGAGCGAGAACGGGATCGCGAACGGGAGCGGGAGCGCGAAAGGGAACGCGAACGCGAACGCATGGATATGCGGGAGCGGGAACGGGAGCGAGAGCGGGAGCGTGATCGTGAGCGGGAACGGGAGCGTGATCGAAATGACATGAAGAATCCCGTACGCGATGCACGCCGGGAGAAGGAAATGGACGAGGAGATGCGGGAGCGCAAGAAGAGCGAGAAGAAGGCGCGAGAGAAGGAGGCGTCCTATCAGGAGCGCCTCGCCCGCTGGGAGACGCGCGAGAAGCGCAAGGCCAAGGACAATGAAAAGGTATAAACTGCATTTCTCTTAGAGATGGGGGCATGGGCCGCGTGTTTATTTCGTGTCACGCGTGTTTGCGTTGAACATTCGCTCCAAATCAGCACGGTCAACACGACGATCCGTTATATCGAGGCCTTCCTGCCTAAAAATCGTAAGCGACAACAGCAAATATTGAAGGAAAAGTTTCGAATATATTATTTGACAGGCTGATATCTCAGTTAATACAGTAAATAGATGAATTGATTAAATATGTACATATTTGCATCAAAAACCATAAATTAAAAAAATGGCGCTTACTATTTTTTCGCGGGAAGGGCACTAAAAATACCCAAGGTCTAAAATGAACTGTAAAATGTTCACTAAAAAATACCCAAGGTCTAAAATGAACTAAAAAATAGGCAGACTTAAATGTACTGTAAAATGTGCACTAAAAATACCGAAAGTCTTAAGTGTCCTGAAAAATGTGCACCAAAAAACACCCAAAGTCTAAAATTAACTGAATAATTTGCGCTAAAAAATACGCAGTCTGAAATGTTAAAAAAAATTAAACTTTGTGTTGGGTTGTGTTTGGAAAGTTTTTTAGCCATGTTGGAAAATTATTATTTTTGTGTCGTGCCGAAAAAAATGCCGCCCATGCGCATCTCTAATTTCCAATTCCATCAAATGATAGATCTTAATTTAATTAAGATTGATTTCATATTTTTATTTCATTTTTCCCCAGATTATCTTATTTGTAAATCATAAATTTTATTTATTACTTTAATATTAATTGTATTATGCTTAATTTTAAATGGAATTTAAATTAATTTAACTTAACTAAATAAATAAATTAACGTATTTGGTTTACTTTGGCAGCACCGTCACAAGGAGATGATGCGCAACCAGGAGCGAGAGGGCGACGCCAAGCGTCTGAAGGAGTTCGTCGAGGATTACGACGATGAGCGGGATGATGCGCTGTATTATAGGGGACGGGAGCTGCAGACCCGATTGGCGGAGCGGGTGCGGGAGGCGGACGCCGATTCGAAGGATCGCGAAAAGGAGGCCGAGGAGATGTCCGAGCTGAAGAACAAAATCTTTAGCGGCGAGTTTGAGAATCCCACGGTGGAGTTCGAGAAGGCCCGCCGCGAAATCGAGCGACTCTACGAGCCAAAAATACTGATCAATGTCAATCTGGAGGCGGCACAACGACAAAAACTTGAGTTGCTGCAACAGCAGCAACATCAACAACAGCAGCAGCAGCAGCAGCAGCAACACGATCGACGCAAACATCGCCCCATATCTGTGGACTTTGACGGTATGGAGGCGGGGTTGGGCAAGGCCCCGCCCTCCGACGATTCGATATCGACAAACGATGATCACGGCTCCATGGCCGATACGGCATCCAATGCCAGCGGCTATTCGCATCTCAAGAACAGCAGCAGCAACAACAACATCAACAACAACAACAGCAGCAACAGCAGCAACCATCATCTGGCTGGGGAAAGCGTCAGCAGGCAGAACAGCGAGTCCAGAGATTCTATATCCAACATACACACGCCCACAATGAGCTCTATACTGGATCACGAGCATCTGCAGTTGGCAGCAGCAGCTGGAGGCGCCTCGTCGGCTGCCCAGGCTGCCACATCCACATCCTCCTCGCCCACGCCGCCCATCAGCATGGCGCCCATCTCGCTCACGCTGGGCAGCAATCTCAAGAAGAAGAAGATCGAGGCGACGGGCGTGTTCGTGAACGACGACGACAACGACGAGAACATCAATCCCAAGAAGCGCAAGCTTGTGCCCCTCGGTGAGAGCCCTCTCCAAACAACTTCCATACTACCAGTATCAATATATCGACCCTTCGATATCCCAAAATGTCGATAAACTTTGTCTGTCCGTCGGATTTGTTATCTGTCAGAAATGTTGTCCGTCAGATATATTGTCCGTCAGTCATGTTGTCCGTCGGGCAAATTATCCGTCGAACCGTTTTTCCCCCAGACATCTTATCCGTTGGACACTGTTGTCTGTCGAACGTGTTATTCGTCACAAATGTTGTTCGTCATACATATTGTCCGTCAGATATATTTTCCGTTAGATATATTGTTGATATAGATGTTGTCCGACGGACATGTTATCCGTTAGAAATGTTGTCCGTCAGACATGTTGTCCATCGGTCATGTTATTTGTTGTTTATTGGTCATGTTGTCCGTCGGAAAAGTTATCCGTCGCGCCGTTTTTTCCCCGGACATCTAATCCGTCGAATATGTTGGTCATACGAAATGTTAACCGTCAGAAATGTTGTGCTTCAGGAATGTCCGTCGGATAAGTTATCCTTCGAACCCCCGGACATCTTATCCATCGGACACTGTTGTCTGTCGGACATGTCATCCGTCGATCCGTTGGTCGTAATTTGCAAACATTTGGACGGCGCAGATCATTTGGACGGGCCCGACTATAGAATACCCTGTACCGTATATTTTAAATATTAGGTTGTTTGGTAATGACATACCGGTTTTTACATTCAAATTTCGCGCTTCGCTTGTGAAGTCAAATATAATCGTATCTGGCAATGCTGTATATCGTTTGAAAGGTATTGGCAACACCTTTAAAATGACATATAGTTTGTTTGTTTACATGAGCTTCCACGTTAAAAAATTACAATTGATTGAAATGGAGTTCACAAACGCAGAAATTCGGGCAATTTTGAAATTTTATTTCGCACAAGGAAAAACTGCTGCGGAATCTCGCAGACAGATTATTGCTGTCTTAGGAGATAACAAACTTTCGATTCAAACTGCCGAACAGTGGTTTAGGCGATTCCAAAGTGGCAATTTTGATACCGAAACACGCAAGCCTTCCGGACGACCAGTGACCGTTGATACGGATAAAATCATGGAAATAGTGGATCGAGATCGTCATGTGACTATTAGAACCATCGCAGAGGAGCTGCAACTAAAAAAAAATAAAAAAAAAACTAAAAATCGTCAAAAATCAATAAAGAAACCGGTATGTCATTACCAAACAACCTAATATAATTATATATAATTATATAAAACTGTCATACAAAAAGTAGCAGCAATTCTTCTCTCTTTGTTATGAGTGCCAACTTTAACGGTCGCGCTGCTAGAGGGCGAGCGAGTTGCCGCTTGCAATATTGTTTCGCTAATAACTCCTGTGTTTATGAACCGATTTCAATACGCTTTTCAGAATAGTTAAATATAATAATAATAAAATAAATAACAAATAACAACATTCTATGTTCAATATTACGCTTGTTATTCGGTTTTTATCGATTGGGGCGTGGCATCCAAAATTTGACCAACGCCTCATCTGCGTATGACATAGACCTGCAAACTACTGAAGAACGAATTTATGTAAATAGCTCAGTGTCTCTTAAATTGGCGAATGTATTTTATTTCATTCATTGTAGGCGACAGGGGCGTGGCATCCAAGATTTGAAATAAACTTGTTCTGCGTATAATATATACCTTTCAAAAGGAAATCTCAGCGTTTATACAGACAGAAAGACGGACATCGCTAAATCGACTCAGCTCGTCACCCTGATCAAGAATATTTATACTTTGTGGGGTCTGCCACGCCTCCTTCTGCCTGTTACATACATTCTGACAAAGTTATTAACCCTGTTTTCCCCATTTTTCAAATGGGCACAGGGTATAAAAACTAATAAAGATATCGATATGCCGAAGGAAATAGCGATATTGGCTCATTAACCAAAATATCCATAATTCCGATATTATTTTAGCAGCACAACTCTCCACATCTTTTATGCATATTAATCTTGGCTTTCCCTCCGTGCAGACTACGACGATATCCTTGGCAATAGTACGGCAAATGTGGGCGCATCGTCAACCTCCGCTGAACGTCATATGTCCGCCGTATCGGCAGCCACGGCTGCCGCTGCTGCCGTTAGCCAGAAGATAGCCAATGCCTCAGGCGCAGCGGGAGCTGCTTTGACTGGCAGCGGAACGGTCGGTGGCAAGGGCACCGGCACCGGCAAGAGCAACAACAACAGCGGCAGCAATCCGAAGCATCATGGCAAGAACGATGGCGGAGCTGGCGCTGTGGCGTCGGGGGGCAGCGCTGCAGATGGAGCAAGTGGCAATGCCAAGAAGGATGAGAACGGCGCTCGGGTGCACGATGAGAAGCGGCGGCATATCAAGAGCATTATCGACCGAATACCCACGCAGAAGGAGGAGCTGTTTAACTATAAGCTGGATCGCAACGAGATCGATAGCGGTCTCATGGAGCGCAAAATACGTCCGTGGATCAACAAGAAGATTATCGAGTACATCGGAGAGCCGGAGCCAACGTTAGTCGACTTCATCTGCTCCAAAGTCTTGGCCGGCAGTCCGCCCCAAAGCATACTCGACGATGTCCAGATGGTAAGCGTCCTACACATTCTGCATAAGATCAGATGAGAAATATCGAAGACATGCAACAGACAAGTTGCTATTTGTATTATTAAAACACAAGGTGCAGGGTCATCTACTGTCGGGTGTGTTCGACTGATCTGCGAAGATAGCGAAGATATGCAACATACAACTTGCTTGACTGTCTGTGTATTATTAAAACACAAAGTGACTGACTGACCGACTGATCTTCTCCGTCATTATAGTTCACAGTTCTAACTGTTGCCAATATTGACGTAGCATACAATTCAACCTAATCTCATATATGAGAAAAGCGATCGGAAGATAAGATCAAAGACATATTATTGGGAGAATGTAAAAAATATTTAGGATTTATTTTAGAATTTTTTTTTGCTTTGCTGTTATTTATTGAATCTTCTCTTATGAGACTAACAATAAGTTTACAAATCTTATTAATTATACTTAATTAAGAGTTTAATTGAAACTATTTAATGGCTGCACGTTCCTAATATTTATAGCTGGATGGGAAGACCGTTACGGCGGAGACGAGAGTGGCTGCATACTCGCGTTAGCGCTCTTGCGAGATGATTTGGGTGTAGGGTCAGCTTGTGATACTTTTCCAGGTGTATTGCTATCTCATCTCTGATGGGAAGTACGTTTAGGTCCCTGTGGATGTTTTCGTTTCGAACATACCACTGTGCCCCGGTGATAGTTCTGATGATCTTTGACTGCGTTCTCTGTATTATCTCAACATTGCTGGTGCTGGCGTTGCCCCACAACTGGCATCCATACGTCCATATCGGTTTTAGGACTGAATTGTAGAAAATCTTAAATAGCGAATTTTTAATCGATCTAATCGATTAAACGAAATAAATTCAATTCGTTTGAAAAAACAACAAAGGACGGAGCAGATCGGTCGGGTGGAAGATTACAATCGGACGTAACCGACAGTAGCAGACTCTGATTTTCATAAAAAAAACCGCAAAATTACCTTGCGCGACAAAAATCGATCCTTTAAAAAAAAAAGTACCGATTTAATCGCCGACAAAAAAAGTCGATTGAATCGAATCGTCATCGAATTAAAGCCCAGGCCTACTATACACGCAAATTAATTGATCATTTTGTGTTCTTTGCTTCAGGTGCTGGACGAGGAGGCTGAGGTGTTTGTGGTGAAAATGTGGCGCCTGCTGATCTACGAAGTGGATGCCAAAAAGAGCGGCATCGCAGCCAAATAGAGCCGGCCGTAGGACCCGACCTGAGTCGCTGCTATAGAAACTAATCTTAAGCTACATTTATAGAGCCTATACATTATTGGAACTAAAAACAGAGACACAAACACAGATAAATGAATGCACTATATAGATATATATATATATATATATATATATATATATATATATATGTTTATACAGGGCATGTGCTGTGCTACAGGTTTTGTTCTACAGGAATTGTTTCCTTTTAATATATATAAAATAGTCTATGTATCATCAGTTATTGGCCGTCAATTCAGATCACTTTGTGTTTGTCTCAGCAACCGAATTCATCTATAATAATGTAAATACACTCGCCTACTCACAACAACCCCACAAACAATGCCAATCACAGTCCAGTGGACTGCAGACGCAGACGTACGATATCAGTATATATCTATCTAAAATATATATGAATTTCGTATTCGGCTTGCCACAGCCCGACTTATATTGTGATCAATTTTAAGATTAAAGTGCAGTTAAAAATTTTGGCTTATTGATGTTTTTTATTGATTGATGCATTGTAAGAATTAATTGGTTCATTATAGACAATTTTGTATCATCTAATTTGGTATATACTGCGAACGTGGTTCACTGGCAACGCTGCAACCGATAAATACAACTTGTAAATTTTAATATTATTTTATATATTTCTTTATATTTTTTTTGTAAAAAAAAAACTATTGCGAAAAGCTCATGACTTGAAAACAGCAATGTCTTCATCTTACAAATAAAGAGAATATTACAAGGAAACTATTGTCGAAAGAATATTGGCTTTTTCATCTCAGCTCTAATACTAGTATATAGGGTATATAGGGTATATATAGTATAGTATATATGCATCAATAGTTTTTAGTTTTTTTTTTTGAATGACCATGATGCAGAAAAATGAAAATATCAGGCAGCTATCTTGACGATGCAGCTAAGTATCGAGGCAGCTAAGCAAATTATACTGTATTATTAAAAAACCAGAATGGGCGAAGCAGATCAGTCGGACGGGCCCGACTGTTTTATACCCTGTGCCACAGCTCGCGCTGCGCGCTCGCAAATACAGTATAAAATATTTTAAATATAATTATATAAAATTGTCTTACAAAACGTATCAGCAATTCTTCTTCTTACTGTGTTATGTGCGCCAGCTTTAACGGCCGCGCTGCTAGAGGGCGAGCGAGTTGCCGCCTGCAATATTGTTTCGCTAATAACTCCTGTGTTTGTTAACCGATTTCAATGCGCTTTTCAGGATAGTTAAATATAATGAAAGAGAGTATATATTCCAAATAACAACATTCTATGTTAAATTTTACGCTTGTTATTCGGTTTTTATCGATTAAGGCGTAAAGGGGGCGTGGCATCCAAAATTTGTACAAAGCCTCATCTGCGTATGATATAGACCTACCAACTACTGAAAACAGAATTTATGTAAATAGCTTAGTGTCTCTACAATAGGCGAATGTATTTTATTTCATTCATTGTGGGCGGCAGGGGCGTGGCATCTAAGATTTGAAATAAACTTGATCTGCGTATGGTACACACTTTTCAAAAGAGACAAAAACGGCTTCTCTAGCTTCTATAGTTTAGAAAATCTCAGCGTTCATACAGACAGACAGACAGACGGACAGGGCAAAATCAACTCAGCTCGTCTCCCTGATCAAGAATATATATACTTTGTGGGGTCTGCCACGCCTTCTTCTGCCTGTTACATACATTCTGATAAAGTTATTAACGCTGTTTTTCCCATTTTTCAAATGGGCACAGGGTATAAAAATGATAGACACAGTTTTATGTTCTACTATTGGCTTTCGAAAGCATCAAAACGATATTTTATTTTATATATTTACTTTAGAATTTGGAATATTAAAATTGAGGGTTAATAACTTTGTCAGAATGTACGTAACAGGCAGAAGGAGGCGTGGCAGACCCCACAAAGTATATATATTCTTGATCAGGGAGACGAGCTGAGTCGATATAACCATGTCTGTTTGTCTGTCTGTCCGTCTGGATGAGTGCGCAGATTTTGGAAACTTCAAAAGCTAGAGAAGCCGTTTTGGAAAAGTGTACACCATACGCAGATTAAGTTTATTTCAAATCTTGGATACCACGCCCCTTTTACGCCCTAATCGATAGAAACTGAATAACAAGCGTAATATTGAATATAGAATGTTGTTATTCGGAATATATACTCTCTTTTATTATATTAAACTATCCTGAAAAGCGCATTGAAATCGATCAATAAACACAGGAGTTATAAGCGAAACAATATTGCAGGCGTTGCCCCGCTCGCCCTCTAGCAGCGTAGACATTAAAGCGGCGCACATAAAAACTGTAGAAGAGGAAGCATTGGTGCTACACTTCGTGTGACAGTTTTGTAAAATTATACATAACATATAGGGTACAGGATATTATACAGTCGGGCCCGTCCGACTGATCTGCCCCGTCAAAGTTTTTTTAAATCAAATTTTGGGGATTTTGTTGAATCGAAGCACCTTAGAAATTAAGCTATAACTTTTTATATATCGATTGAAGATTCCAAAACTCTAATGAGAATCATCGTTACATTAAATACATATCTATCTAAAACCGATTCGTTTTTTGTTAAAGCTGAAATGCTAACGAAATGGAACCCGAAAAAAACTTCGAAACAGAAAACCCATTGTGCAACCCAACCCTGCAGAAAGAATAATAAGGCATGACTAAGAGCGAGATAGAAACAAACAACTGACAAGGCAAATTGGATAGTTTGAGTTTAACTATATTTACAATAAGTTATTACAAATTTCTGCGCATTTTCTATGGCTTGCCAATGCGATTCCCGATTCGCGATTCCGTGAGAAGAGGGATATGTGAGAATGCAGATGGCAAGCTTAAATTATGTTCAAGATTAAATACATAGAAATACCCTAGAAATGTGACAAACATGGTACAATAAACGTGCTACAACAACAGTCGGATCGATCAACAATAACACGTCGGTGCGCTGGAGTCCACGTCCTGGGCGTTATCTATGGACATGCCGTTGGATGCGTTGCCGCTGTTGAAGTATTCCGAGGAGACGATCTGTGGATGGTAAATTAAAAGCTTTACAAACTGATCGGATATTTGGTTTTATTTTTTGTGAAGCTGACCTTTTCCACAATATCCTTGAATGCATCGCTGACAAACTGATCGCATTTGGCTGATGTCTCGATGAAGAGGGCGCGATGTTTGCGGGCAAATTTGCGACCATCCTCACGATCCACAAAGCGCTCCCTGTCGATCTTGTTGCCCACAACAATGATGGCTATACTGGGATTATCGCTATAACTGTTTAGCTCCTCCAGCCACGCCTCCAGCTTAACCAGCGAGTTACGATCCGTAATATCATAGACGAGTATAGCGCCCAGCGCCTTCCGATAAAAGCTCGGCGTCAAGCTGCGGAATCTCTCGGCGCCCGCCGTGTCCCATAATGCGACCTTGTAGTCAATGCCATCCACATTCATAACGGCGCTCTTGAAGTCCATGCCAATTGTGACGTCATGGTTCTCATCGAATTTGTTCTCCACAAAGCGACGCACCAGACTGCGAATAAAAATAATAATAAAAATTAGCGAAATATTTTTGCAATTGCAATTCCAATGGAAATTGTAATAAAAACATCGCATAGACATGACTAAGAGTTGGTAATAAGAACTCTCAACTCCGCTTGTGTTTATCCGATGTGTACACGTTGAAGTTTGTGCATGAAATGCACAAATCCAGCAAATAATAGTCTAGGGGTGTGGGGGAGTAAAACTTCATGTTGAAACTTCGTATCCAAAATTTCGTGCAAAAACTTCATCGTGCAAATGCGGATTTTGTTTACAAATACACACAAAGGTTCATATATATATATATGGAAATACGCAATTGCAACTAAATGTGTTTATTAAGTTTAGTTTCTTGCCTGGATTTGCCAACGCCACTTTCGCCGATCACGAGCAGCTTTATAGCTCTGTCTGCCATAATATATTGTGCTTGTTTTTTTCTATTTCTCTATTTGTTTACTTTAAATATAATTATTTACGTCTAAAGAATTATCAAAAAGTGGAATTGCTCTAGGCTCACGGAGGTTGCCAGACTGACAGCTTTTGACTAGTTCGTGTGATATATAGCCGGTGTTGCCAGATACAGCCAGCTTTGAAATAAATATTAAAACTAAACAAAATGTTCAAAATAATAATAAATAATAGTAATTAAATGAATGTAGAACTTTTAGCCAGCATTTAATATCAATTGTAATGAGTTAACATTAATGTTTGTAGTTTTTGATTGCAGAGTTGCCAAAAATAGCTATAAAATATTTAAACAATAGCTTAATTCAAAGAAAATAATTGTAAGAAATATTACTATGAAATTAAATGGATTCAGTTAAAAATTGTATATTTTATTCATATAAATTTTGTTTTAATACAAATCAAAATATTAAGGGTAGAAAAGTAGTCTCAAAGTGTAATAGGCTGTTTACATTGAGCCCGAATCACGAAATAGAATATTCTGCCATAAGCCCACTGTGGGTAAAAGAATAGCCGAATAATCTAAGATTCGACTATTATGCTGAAAGTGTGGCCGTATCTTCACTAGTATTTCGATACAAATTTAGTATTTTCTATACAAAAAAGTGGCATATCGATAGCAAACAGCTGTTTATTACAGCTAATAAATTTAAAAACGCCCGCAAAAATAAAATGACTGAAATGAAAATAAGCGAAATTAATGATAAGAGCAAAAATATAAATGGGCCGATTCAATATTATTTCCAAATGAACCATTTTAATTGTTGTTACTCATTTGTATGCACTGTACCCATTGAAAATGGGTGAAAATTTATATTTTATTTTACAATTTGTGACTATACTGAAAAGCGCATTCAAATAAAAAAAGGTAATAATGTAGCAATATCGCAGTTTTTGTCTAGCTCGCTTTTAAAATGCACATAAATTTGCGCGTTTTCTTGTTTGTTTACGTTTGAAATGGCGCGTTTTCTTGTTTGCTTACGTTTGCGCTGGCCGAACAGCTGGTCGCGTGATTCGATTCTTGGTGTAAACACCCAAATCACGTTTGGAATATTCCGCTCTGTGTAAATAGCCTATTAATGCACTGTTGACGCGTTTGGTATTTTTTAGTGCGATCGGTAAAAAAAATTATATTTATTTGCAATAATTTGTGTTGTTTATCGTTTAATTGCATGTATTTTTTTTCTCATTGAATTTAATGTTTTTATTATTATAAATTTGTTTTTGGTATCTTGTATTTGAAATCTAGTACTCTTGGGCATTCAGCGTCGCCAATATGGCTAGTTGCTGAATTCTGTTTATGCTTACCATTGCTCAATTTTAAAATATATATTTATTTGTAATATTCGATATTGATTTAATTTGTATTACTTAATATTTTGCAAGTTTTGTATGATTTTTATATTGATTTGATGATTTTAAAATTGTAATTTAAAAGCCGACGGTTTCTGATATCTGGCAGCACTGCGCGCCAGTGTTGCAAAGCGCCAGTCTGTTTGTTTGCGTGTTGCAGCCCTGGTGCGCTTGTGCCGCCCTCGATCTTTCTTTTTTGACGTGACCAGCAGCAAAAATGGTTGGTACAAATTTTATGCGATTTTTAATTTGCGTATTTCTCGTGCATCCGCCTGCGTTTAGGCGCGCAAATGTGTAAAACGCGCTAGAAAAGCTGCTCGCTAGGCGTTCGCTACATTATTGACCGACTAATTGCAACAATAACTGATTATTCTCTGTTCTCCCCTCTCCCCCGCGGGTGCTCACCAGGTGAAGGTTAAGTGCTCCGAGCTGAGGACCAAGGACAAGAAGGAGCTTACCAAGCAACTGGACGAGCTCAAGAATGAGCTGCTCAACCTGCGCGTGGCCAAGGTCACCGGCGGAGCCCCCTCCAAGCTCTCCAAAATGTAAGTACCCCCAGCCAACCATAACAATCGCATACCCTGTAAAAACCAATATGTTTTAGGGTTAGGCAGAAGTATATAGATTCTTGATCAGCATGATGAGCTGAGTCGATATAGCCTTGTCCGTCCGTCTGTCGATTTCGGTATTTTTCGTAGGTATATGCCATACGCAGATCGAGTTTGATTTAAATGCTGGATGCCACGCCCCTGCCGCCCACAATGAACATTCCATTAACCAATAAAGCAGATTCAAATCAATTAACATCCATTTCGCGCTCTGCAAGCTTTGAAGATGTTTAATATCTAGCAAATCTGTGAATTTCAATAAAATCTATGCAGATATCGAAGTTTTGTCTTGCGCATGGAATGGCGTGCGAGAGAGGGATAGCAGTACCAAGCACGTTGCCAGGCGCTTTATGCGTATGTATGCACACACATACACATGCACCGTGTGGTAAAAAGTGATTTAACATGTAGGGTATTTCGAATATGCCGTTAATCTGATCTTTTATGTATAAAAGATAATGTATTTGTTACTTACTCCATTCTTTCCCGTTTCCCCTTCCAGTCGCGTTGTGCGCAAGGCCATCGCTCGCGTCTACATCGTGATGCACCAGAAGCAGAAGGAGAACCTGCACAAGGTGTTCAAGAACAAGAAGTACAAGCCCCTGGATCTGCGCAAGAAGAAGACGCGCGCGATGCGCAAGGCGCTCTCCTCCCGCAACGCCAACCGCAAGACCCTCAAGGAGATCCGCAAGCGTTCCATCTTCCCACAGCGCAAGTTCGCCGTGCGCGCCTAGAGATCCCCAACTCACCACACCTCACCACGTCACGCTCTCCTTCCAATACACCACACTACACCATGCTGATGCAGGAGGGGGCTACTGGAAGAGTGCGGTTGCAGAGTTGTTGCTAATTAGTGTGCGTTAAGAATATTCTCCCGATTGAAATCACGCGGAATAAGAATAAAAAGAAAAAAACATTTTTTTAAAAGTGCATCTGTGTGTATGAATTTTGTGACAGTGTGCGGTGGCATGGAAACATGGAAAGTGCGAGCACAGCCTTGGCTTCCAGTATTCCTTCCTGCGAGAGAGCGGGCTTCCAGAAGTGGACTTTTTTTTTGTTGTTTTTTGTTATGGTTTGTTGCAATGGTGTTTCTGTTTCTGTTTCCGTTTTCTTATTCTTTTCCATTACGTTACTGCAAGTGTAAAATGTGTGCAACAGAAGAAGGCGTGGCAGACGCCACAAAGTATATCAATATATATTCTTGATCTGGAATCTGTCGTTCTGTCATTTTGCTTTCGGATAAGAAACAGCGAAGATATGCAAACTTCTGCCAATTGCATGCATCCCTGCATATACAAAGAAATTATAAAGTGCAGGCGTGGCAGCGCCCACCAAGTATATAGTACATATATTCCTGCTAACGATTGTCCGTCCGTCGGCACGCATAAGCACTACGATTATTCGAAACTGTGCTGAAAGACGCAAACAAAATGGGTTGCAAGTCGGTTGCGTCCGACTGGGCGACTGCATGCCGAATAGTTTTCAAATAGAGCAGTCAAAGCAGGCCGAAAAGTTGATATACCCGAGCTGGGAACACCTAGCCCAATACCTCACCTGACGCCTAGAAAAAAACATTGAAAAATAGCTAGTAAAATTTTGTATAAAATCTGAACTGGAAAATGGATTTGCAGAATAAGGTTGTGAACGTGCACTCGACCAATGCCTCTGCGCACAATTGGTCCCGCAACGACATGTTGGCTTGGGTGAATCTGAAGATGCAGTCGCGGTTCAACAAGATCGAGGAGATGTGCACCGGTAAGGCAGGGATGGAGGGGCAGATATTGGAACTATCCCTATAAATATATATATATATGTGTGTGCGTGTGTGTGTGTGTGTGTGTATTGTAGGCGCCGCCTATTGCCAGTTCATGGACTTGCTCTTTCCCAATTCGGTGGCCTTGAAGCGCGTCAAGTTCCGGGCCAATCAGGAGCACGAGTTCGTGCATAACTTTAAGTTGCTGCAGGCGAGCTTCCAGAAGACGGGGGTCCTCAAGGAGGTGCCCATCGAGCGTCTCATCAAGGGCCGCTTCCAGGTAGGTAGGTTTTAGGTCGATGTTTCTAGGAGTTTCATGTATCGTCAATACATCGAGGTTTTAAGTCCGATACATCGATGTTCCATCATCGATGCTACGAACATCATCAATGCAACGAATATCGACGACGGTTTTAGGCCGATGTATTGATGTTTTTAGAAGTTCCATGTATAGTCGATACATCGAGGTTTCAAGTCTGATTCGATTTTCCATCGATGCAATGAACATAATCTATGCAACGAACATCGACGATGGTTTTAGGCCGATATATCGATGATTTTAGAAGTTGCATGCATCGTCGTTACATTCAGTTTTTAAGTCCGATACAAAGATATTCCATCATCGATGCAACGAACATCGCCGATGGTTTTAGGTCCATGTATCGACGTTTTTACGAGTTCCATGTATCGTTGATACATCGAGGTTTTAAGTACGATACATCGATTTTCATCGATATTATGTTTTGGAAACATCGATATTTTATTTTGATTAACACGCCTACTTCCAGGACAACTTTGAGTTCCTCCAGTGGTTCCGCAAGTTCTTCCAGGCCAACTTTACGCCCAAAATGGGGATGCCTATTTACGATGCTCTCACCGTCCGTCAGGGCCAGCCAATGGACTACGGCCAGAGCGGCACAAGCGGAGGCGGGAGCGGTCCGTCCTCCGGCCGTTGCGGAGCCGCCACGCTTGGCAGTGCCCGCGGCGCTAAGGAGCAGATGTATCGGGACAAACTGTTGATGGAGGCCCGCCATCGTTTGGCCATGGCCAACTTGAGGGTGGACCTGGAAGATATGAATTTGAAGCGCGATTTGTTCAAATCGAAGCTGCGCGAAGTGCGCGATATTTGCTTAGCTAATCCGCATGAGGAGTGCTCGGTAACCTTCCAAATACTGGAGGTTCTCGTCGACAGCAGATTGGAACTGGACGTATTCCCCGATACACACCCCGGCCCCCCCAATGAGGGTTGTGATGATTTTGAAAACGCTCAAGGCAGGCAGTTTTAAATTAAATCGTTTTGTTTTTTGAATATCGATAAGTGGATCGATAACATCGATGCAGTTTGCATGTAGCTGTGACAAGGGCAGCACTGGCAAACCACAAAATGTAAAAAAAAATATGAACTCATATCAAATCATTAGTTACAATTAACAAATATAATTGGCGTTATAAGCAGCAGCAAGCAAAGTTACGGTCTATTATTCTTATTTTCAAATTACGCTTTCGATAGTTCGTCGTTATGTTTTCCAAATCAGCTTTTTCCCGCTAAATCTGAATGGTCTTCAAAAGGAAAGCAAGAATTTTAGCTTCAAAAAATATAACCTTTTCTCTGATTTTTCTTTAATTTTTAAAGTTTCATGCTAGAATAAGCAACAATTATAGGTCTGTTGTCATTATCATATCATATCTTTGGTTTAAAGCACAATATCGTCTCTAGCTTGAAAATGCATAAATTTACTATATCATTTGTTGGCATTTAAATAGTTAAATATTATAGACGAATTGGTATTTTTAGTGTAAAAACCATTACATTGTTATAAATTTTAAAATCAGTAAGATATGTAGACAAGCATGGTAACACTTCAGAAAAACTTGCATTTTTTTTACTTTTTTAGACCCTGTACTTTAAAAAAGTAAAAGGGTCTATTAATTTAGTGCAAATGACAGCTGTGTGTAACATGCAGAAGGAAGCGTGGTAGACCCCACAAAGTATATATATTCTGACTCAGGACGACGAGCTGTGTTGACATAGCCATGTCCGTCTGTCCGTCTGTCTTTCCGTCCGTATGAACACCTAGATCTCAGCAACTATAAGAGCTAAAGACACCACCTTTTCGGATTTAGGTAGTCAGCTAATGCAAGCAGATCAAGTTTGTTTCAAACTTTTGATATATCGCCTCCTTCATCCGCGAATCATCAAAAATCTACACCTACCTCAAAAATCTCGAAAACTATAAACGCCCACAGCAGCTACAATAATAAAGCTACAGACTTGCAATTTCGCATGTGCGTAGTCTATGGCATTCTCCACCGATGCTTTAAATTAAATTTGAAATAGAAATAGCGAAGACAATGTTTTTCAAAATGAATTTATGTGCAACTGCAACCACAATATTAGAGCTACAGACTTGTAATTTGGCATGTAAGTAGACTATTGAATTAGCTATCTATTAGCTATACATTACCAACGGAGAAGAAACAGCGAAGTTATGCAGCACTAAATTGTTTTATAAATGTATGTAAGCGCTACTACAGCCACAGTTCAAAAGCTATAGACTTGGGATTTGGCATGTACGCAGCCTATGGCATTATCCATCAATGCTGTGAATTACATTACGAACGAAGAAGAAACAGCGAAGATAGATCAGACAAAGAAGCCATCTAGATCTTGCAAACTATAAGATCTAGAAATACCATTTTTGGGCATTGGGTTGGCATTGTTTGGGTTTTTGCATAACTCCTCTCTTTCCTCCGCTAACTGAAAAACCAATTTAGCTACAGTTTACAGTTTTAAAGCTTCAGTTTTAAAGCTAATGATTTGGGATGTGGCATGTACGTAGTCTATCTGTTAATTTCATTACGATCGATAAGAAACAGCGAAGAAAACACAAAGTACAGGGTCTCCTACAATAGGTTGCGTCCGACTGTAGCTCCGTCCTTACTGGTTTAATGTTGAAACGGCTTTTTATAACCGTCAAAAATAAGCAGCACTGACAACAAGAGTGGCAGGGCTGTTATCGAGCTGCTTGGCAGCACTATTTTACTCGCGCAACTTAAATTATAAATTGCAGATAACGAAAGCATATGACAATTGGTTTTTTGATTTTATTTTGTAATCGTCAATATTGTACGCTTAAAAATAATGTATTTTTTGTATATTTGTATATGTGTACGTGTAATTTCTACATAAATTAGAAAAAAATGTATTGCAATTGTGGAATACAAAATAATAAAAAAAAGAACTAATTTATGGTAATCATAAAACATAAGACTCTCTCATACTGAATATGTTTGGCACATTTGGTTAATACTATTCTTCTGAACAGCGTGAAACAATGGCGTGCTGCGAATTACGCCGGATAATTCCTTTGAGTTTTTGCTTTGGTGATAGTTTCTACTTGGCATCGGTGACAGCGGTTCGCCCCAGAACTTCAACAAGGCGAATATCTTATAATAGGCAACTCTGCAAATCGGAGAAGAAGTTGTATTACAATGGAGTAGATAAATGTAATTATAGTCTGTACTTTGAAAAGTACAAAACAATCTATTAGTGCAAATAGAAAATGGAACAGTTAGAAGTGAGCGTGGCAGACCCCACAAAGTATCAGGGCGACGAGCTCAGTCGATATAGCCATCTCCATGTTTCTGTCTGTTTAAACCAGGGACCGTAATCATTATAAGTTTTATTTTAAAAATCGCATGATAATGATTATTTTTTGAGTTTTATTATTTTCTTCACAAATAATGATTATTTTTGAGTAATTGAATTACTCAAAATTAATCATTATTTGTGAAGAAAATCGTAAAAATAAAAAATTTAAAAATCATTATAGAAATGCATAGATCCTTGAAAAAGGATTAAAAGGATGTTGTCCTTTTTTTTGTATGTCGATTCTAAGTGATTGATTTTTTCATTTAAAGTTTCAACAATAATCATTATTTACGGTCTCTGGTTTAAACACCTAGACCTCGCAAACTATAATAGCTAGAGACACAATTTTCGTTAATTAGGTTTTCCTTTGGTGCAAGCCGGACAGTTTAGTATTCAAATTTTGATACCTCCCCACCTCCATCGATAACGTGAATTTCATTACGATCGGATAAGAAACAGCGAAGATATGCAACAGACAATTTTCTCCACTGAGCAGAGGGGTTTATATATTGTCCCGCGTAGTGGGATGGCAAATATCGACAAGGTTTTCTGTTCGATAAGGTTGGATATCGCTATAGTGCCTAAGCTACTACTGTCGGTTTCCTCCGACTGTAACCTTCCGCCCGACTGATTTGCTCCATGCTTTCTGGTTCAGATTTGAGATTAATTACCTGTAATTGCGATTGCTGGCGGCATAGATGATCGGATTGATGACGCTGGATGCCCAGGCCATAACCGATGCGATTATGTGCAACCAGGGATAGGATGTTTTGCGCTCATCGTCCACCACATTGGCCAGCATCAGCGGCAGAAAGCAGATGAGAAAGCAGAAAAATATCGTCACCATCATCACAGTTAATCGGTTATCCTCACGCGCCTTCCGCGTGCTCGTCGTCGTCACGTAGGATCCCGAGGCGGAAGATTGTTTGCCGGCCGCAGCGGCACCGATTTGAAAGTTATCATGACTGCGGATCTTCTTCTTCTGATGCAGCACTGTTATATAGATGCAGGAGTAGGAGATGATAATGACGAGGCACGGCAACAGGAATCCAATTAGAAATAATGTTTTCTTGATCGATTTGCCATCCTTCTTGAGTATCGTGCAGGAGAACGTCGCCTCATCCAGGCCCATCTCTCCCCATATGCCCAGTATTGGTGGCAGCTACCACATCAATCCATCAATTAATTAATCAATCAATCAGTCAATCACTGCCAACTACTTACCAGCAGTAGAAATGATACAGCCCAAACGAACAGCAATTGAAATGTTATAAATTTTGGCTTATATATCTGCGAGTATCTGCTGTGGCAAGCAATGAGTATATATCTGTAAGGGGCATCAAGCATTAGCAATCAATCGCACAGCAGCTCAATCAGTCAGTCAATCAATCGCATACCTGTTCAACGTAATGCCTACCATGCTGAGCAACGAGACGGCCACATTCCCATAGAAGATGACCGGAAAGATCTTGCATAGCGTGCTGCCGAAGGTCCAACTCTGCAAATCAAATAAATATCACAGAATATCGCAGATTTATCGATTATTATTGTGTAGGTTTTTAACCCTCTAATACCCAAGGATGTCTCAAGACGCGTATCACATAATTGTTAAATTAATTTTTTTTTTCGGTAAGCCAACACTACGCCAAACATATGATCAAAAGCTCATAAAGCTCACTTGAGCTTTAGCGGTACTTTTATTTTGTCATTTACACAAAATTGTTTTTAGCGCGCATGAAATGTAGTGGCTGCAGAGTGCGATTTGTTTGGTGCGATTTGTTTAAACACACTTTAGTCAGCTTGATTAGGTTGATACTTTTTTCCTTAAAAGTGCGAATGTATCAAAATTGTGCCGTGCAGCAGTGAAAAACCTATGAGTGTCTTAAGACACGCTTGGGCTTTTAGGTGTACTTTTTTTGCGAACTTTTACATACAATTTTCCCATACAAAATGGATTTGCCGCACTAGGCAGAGGGGGGGTGGTGTGCCTTGCATACGCGGGTAGCGTAGTGTGTGAGCCTCTGATTGTGTTTGTATGTACATATATTAGTAGTAGTAGTAAAGTAAAGGGTCTTCTACTGTCGGTTACGTCCGGCTGTAGCCTCCGTCCCACTGATTTTTGTTATAGAAAGAATCGGGAAACAACATTCAAATCGCGAAGGACGATGTATGATAACTAATTCGGAAAACTTTCAAATTATCGGAATTAATATGTTTGAATCTGCTATATCGGACGATAAATTGTCATGTCGAATTACGAGGAAAGTGGTAATTTTGACATTTGAAAATGCATTAAAAGTCGCACTAAATGATGTCTACATCTTGAATTTGACCCTTAACTTGAAAGTGGACATAGTTATCAAGCCAATAATCATTACGGGCGGAGCCGATAAGTTAAGAGGAACGCTACAGTCGGACCCAACCGACAGCAGCAGACGCTGCACGCACAGTTGAGCAAATTCAATGTTAAATATCTTCGGTGTTTCTTATCGCATAATAATGTAAGTCACAGCATAAATGAAGAACGCCATAGGCTACGTACATGCCTAATTTTAAGTCTAAGATATTAAAATTGTACCTGCTGTGGCTCTTAAAGCTTGCAAAAGCAAGGTGGGAGCTGTCGAAAAGGGGGGGGTAAAGGGGGAAATATCAAAAATCTTCATCACCGTACAACATAGGACAACTTATTTATCATTCGATCATTTAAATGCGAAATAGCCGACTTTTATCTACATCTATATACATCTTTATAGTATTATGAATACTTTTTTTGTGGTGATATTAATAAATATATGGACGATGCAGATCCGTCGGACGGGCCCGACTATAGAATACCCGACTTCAGCAAGGCCTTTGATTCTGTTAACCACTCTTTATTACTTAAAAAACTAAATCTTATTGGATTCCATACTAACCTTATTTGCTGGATCTCTGAGTATCTAAACAATAAAACTCAGAAAGTTATTTATAAAAGTAGTGTATCTAAACCTGTATACGTAACGTCTAGTGTTCCTCAAGGTATCCACCTTAATCCTTTGCTTTTCAACTTGTTTATCAATGATCTTCCATTTGTATTGTCACACTCTTCCATACTTATGTATGCCGACGATGCTAAGCTGTGCCTAACGTATGATGACATCACCTCGCAGTCATTATTACAAGCAGACTTGAATTCTTTTTTATCTTGGTTTAAGTCCAATCAGCTTTATTTAAACTGCTCGTAGTGTAAGGTGATGACATTTTCCAGGGGCCAGCCCAAACATTTCAATTACATGCTGAACAGTATGCCTCTTTCTCGAATTCATGAAGTAAAGTGCTCACCATCAGTAAGGCTCTTCGGGTTCTTGGATTCATCGAACGATGGTTCAAAGAATTTGATGACCCCTATACCACTAAACTTCTTTATACGTCTCTTGTGCGTCCTATTTTGGAGTATGGATCTTATGTTTGGTTGCCACAGTACTCGGTAAACCAGGATAGGATTGAATCCGTACAAAAGAAATTTCTTCTATTCGCTCTTCGTGGCCTTAACTGGGTTCCTGGCGTTGATTTACCTCCCTATAGAAATAGACTACTCTTAATTAACCTCCCCTCATTAGCTAACCGACGTACCATGTTGGGTGTAGTATTTATGGTAAAGCTGTTGCGTGGGGAGATTTACTCACCTAATTTGTTAGGAAAAAAAAATTTCTCCGTACCTCAGCGACCAACCCGCTATTTCACACCTTTAGCTCCAAATTTTTGCTCTACTAACTATTTCTTGCATGAATCCTTTCGAATACTCTGCACTGACTACAACCGTCGCTGTAGTGTATTCGACATAGATACCTCTCTTCCTTCTATTATTTATATTTCGAATAACAACATTCTATGTTTAATATTACGGTTTTTATTTAACTTTTTATGTTAAAAAACACGAGGTTGTATTTGTTTTTTTTTTATTTTACGGTGTAAAGGGGCGTGACATTCAAGATTTGAAATAAACTTGATTTGCATATGGTAGCAAATTCCTTCCTATAGCAACAAAGACGGCTGCTCTAGCTTTTATAGTTTTCAAAATCGACACGTTCATACAGACAAGCGGACAGACAGACGGACATCGCTAAATCGACTCATCTCGTCTCCCTGATCATGAATATATATACTTTGTCGGGTCTGCAACGCCTCCTTCTGCATGTTACATACATTCTGACAAACGTAATAACCCTGTTTTTCCCATTTTTCAAATGGGCACAGAATATAAAAATGTTTTGAATAGAACTAGGTTTTACGTGGCGTTTGAAAGCATCTGTTTCTCGGACATCATATCGTAAATAAAAACCAGTAAGGACGGAGCTACAGTCGGACGTAACCGACTGTAGAAGACCCTGTACTTTGTGTTTTCTTCGCTATTTCT